>CM028760.1:39177617-39435117 GCA_016801395.1 Leptodermis oblonga
CTACGACGGTCCAACGTCTAACCGCAGTAGAAAGTGCGGACTTTCTACGACGGTTCAACCACGAACTGCCGTAGAAAGTCCATACTTTCTACAGCGGTTCTAACCGCCGTAGAAAGTCCGCTAACTTACTACGGCTGCCAGATAGATGGCGGTTCAAAAATGTTAAACCTCGCCGTTAAAAGCCCTTTATAACCGCCATTAAAGCTCCGTTTTGTAGTAGTGATACAAGTAAACTTTAATTGATATCTTTTAATTTTTCTTACCACATACATTGAATGCATTTTATAATGAAAAATTATCTAGAAAATAATAAATATCGATTAGTCGATAAATTTATTCATTTATTGATAAATAATTAATCTCGCTAAATGAAAATTTTTTCCTGTCTCAAAGATTTGCATTTATCGAGATTTTACTGAACAGAAAAAAGTTAAAAACATCATAAACAAGGGCAAAATAATTATTTGAGGGAGAAAAAGTTAAAGAACATCGTAAACATCATTAACATTTCAAAGTCATTTTTTAAATTTCTAAGTCCTTAGTTTATTCTTCTTCTTTCTTTTTGAAACATGTGACACTTTTTCACATATTTGAAAGTAATTTTTTGGGTCTTTGATTCCATTTTTGTTTTGCAAATTTTATCTAAACGATACATATGTGCATTGCTTGTGCTTACCTTGTGCATAACTTGTGCATTGATTAATTAATCAATGTGAAATTCAACTCATTGGTCCTCGTCCCTCGATCTTGGTCTCAAGAAAGTACCTCTTTCTAACTCGTAAATCTATCTATCCATCACAATCAGATTAAGCGTGATTTATGAGTGAGCAAAACCGTGGAGAAGTGTGGTCTTATGTCAAGGGGAGAATCAGACATCGTTTTACATGGTAATTAATTTTTTATTTATTTTAAAGATAGACTCTTTTGGTGCCCTATTCACTACTACAAAATGGACTTTCTACGGCGGTGCTTTAACGGCGGAAAGACCAAAACCGCCATTAAAAAGAAAGTACGGACTTTCTACGACGGTTCTATATAAAACCGCCGTAGAAAGTCCCTTTCTAGACGGTTGTATTTCTAACCGCCATATAATTAATAAATATGATGAATTTTACTATAAAAATTGATAAATAGTAAAATACATATTTATTATTAAATTTAAAAAAATTTGGGGGTTAATTTACAAAAATAGAAAAACTAGAAATTAATAGGAATAGAGGAACGGGCGGGAATTCACAATTACGGGCTTTCTACGGCGGATTTATTAAAACCGCCGTAGAAATGGACTTTCTACGGCGGTTGTAATTAAAACCGCCATAGAAAGTAACTTTCTATGGCGGTTATAACCGCCATAGAAAGTTACTTTCTATGGCGGTTTTAATAAAAACGCCATAGAAACTTGATTTTGTTTGAATTTTAAGGGTTTCCCTTTGTTTCCATCTCCAGCCAGCCGCGGCTTCCCCCTGTTTCCATCTCCAGCAAACCGAAGCATTCTCTTGTTGCCGACGCCCATCCTCTTTCCGTCGGTTTTTTCTCTTGTCTTCCCCCGAAGTCGTTCTTCCAGCAGCGTTGATAACAAGATCCGCTGTCACCCAACTCCGGATATGGTTTCTTAATCGGCCATCACCCACCACTTGGAGTTAATCCCCCATCATAATTTCACCACAATCGGTCCTTGTTGTGGGCTTCAAATCATAAAAGAGGTAATATAGAATAGTTTCAACTTTATTTAAGCTTTACAAATTTTATTGTTACTTGATTATTGTGATTGGCCTAGGGTTTATTATTAGTGTTAAATTAGGGTTTGGTAAGATGATGAATGATTAAGTTCGGGTTTGATTAGTGTTCTATCGGTGATTATTGTATTGTTCTTACTGTTAATGATTAAATTAATTAGAATTTGATGGATGCACGCAAAAATTTTGTGAAGTTTGGTGGTTGTTCGGTTTATTAGCATGGAAGTTTTTGATATATATATTTTGAATAAAGTTGAAATATATATATATATATATCAAAACATTTCTAAGGTTGTTCCTGCTGTTTTTGATATATATTTTTTGAATGTAGAGAAAAAAATAAAATATTAAATTTTTTTTTTACAAATTTGGTACTTTCTACGGCGGTTATCTTCAAAACCGCCGTAGAAAGTTAACTTTCTACAGCGGTTCGCTTAGGAACCGCCGTAGAAAGTAGACTTTCTACGGCGGTTTTGAAGAAAACCGCCTTAGAAAGTAGACATTCTATGGCTGTTTTTTTCAAACCGCCGTAGAAAGCCAACTTTCTACGGCGGTTCCTAAGCTAACCGCCGTAGAAAGTCCGTAAATTTTCTACGGCTACCGGATAGATGGCGGTTCAAAAATGCCAAAAACCGCCGTTAAAAGCCCTAAAAAACCGCCATTAAAAGTCATTTTTGTAGTAGTGATTCATTGTAGTCTTTTGGTTTCCAATTTTGCCAAGGAATGCACTACTAGCTAGCCGAGCTATTTAACCAATGTATGTAATACTCGTTATCAACACTTTCCTATTGAACTCCAAACATGTGTGCCAGATGCATCAGATGGCAGCTCTCATCGGTCCTCTGCCATAATATAGTAATTAATTTAAAGGGTATAAGTAGCCTATAACAATGAAAGGTAAAAAATAATAATAATAATAATAATAATTAGAGTTGGCCTCATGCGCGTTGAGTACAATCTCTTGTGGAACAGTCAGACCGTTTAACATGAGTTTGTCTCTTATATTTCTTTTAATGAAATAAATAAATACACTATATTAATTTATTTCACCGAAAAGAAGTATAAAAACCCGTCTCCTGTATCTGACTGTTCGACAGGAGACTGCACTCCACGTGTACGTACTCAACACAAATTATTTAAGAATGCTGGTTTTCTGTGGGAATTTTCCTATCGCGTTGAAATGAATGAAAAACGTACTCAACAACATGGTTGGTTCCTCTTCGCTATGAAGTTCAGATACAAGACCTATTTTTTCTTGTATCACGCCTTCTCCAACCGTTACATATGGCTACCCTCTTTGGGAAACTATTACGATGTTGCTTCATTCTCGAAAGACCCTTTCCCCCCAGGCTGTGTAATCTTCGCATCCTACCATTTTGGTTCTAGGTTTTACGTTGCCACATGCGGCATTGGAGATCAGAATTGGAAAACCATGTTGGTAGATGCAGAAGATAAGGTGTCAAGTGTGGTCCATGGTGAAGAGAAGAATGAATTTTACTGTGTTTTTCCGAAAGGGATTTTGGCAAGGTTTTCTGCCTCAGAACAAACTTGGAATGTAATCTCACATGGAAGAACGAGCTCATCCTCAAGTACACTTGCCTCGGTATCGGTAATGCGCTTACAGTTTCATGATTGCTTTGTTAATGGAAGTGTTTTTTCTTTTTCTTTTTCTTTTCAAACAAGTGATAATTTTTTATTTAATAAAAACAGCGTTGATCTTAATCTCAAGTGTATTGTGCAGAGATTGTACATAGCTTCTGGTAAGGTTATGAAGTTTGAGCACTCCGCTTATCCAGACACAGCGATGATCATCAACGCTAATAAGGATACATTTAATTGAAGAGAGGGTGAATTTCACCCAAATATTTCAGAAATTGAACTGCTTAGGGATTAATTCCCTCCTGCTAGTGCTATTCTGAAAATCCCAATTGGCCTTTTCTTTTCTAGATTAGTTTGTTTTTTCTAGCTGTTTTAAAGTGAAACACTACCTTCATATAATCTATGGAACTATTTCAATCAAAGTCAATTTCTAGTCAAATACTTAAAGTGCGTAAGACTTAAAGTTGTGGTAAAAGAAAAGAATTTTTTCAGTTAAGATGAACTTACAAGGTAACAACATGGCAAGTGGGTTCCCAAAATCGGAAAAAAGATTGGGGCAAATTGGTCGGAAGACCACTGTGAATGCTGTAAAACCTTCACTATCATAAAACCTTCCACTCTCCAACGAATATTTTGGCTGCGTTCCGGAGTCCTAATTGATCAATTAGGACTAGAACTCTGGCGGCTGATCGGGGGGACATAGAGGAAGAGGAGGGGTGGCGGAGAAGGGGGGGAGGGAGATAAAGAGAAGGGGATGAAGAAGGAGTAGCAGTCAACAGTCGACCATGGTGGGGTGTAGGGTTGAGTTCATTTAAGACTTTTCAAATTTGTTATTCTCAAACTAAAACTACGGTAATCAAATTAGGGATTAAAAATTAAGTGTGATAATTATTTTATAATATCTCAATACATGTCAGCCTTAAATAATAAAAAAAATTCTTACATTAATAGGCCCTTTCAAACACAACAATATGGGCCCAAGAAATAGGCAATTGCCCACCCTTTGGGTTGGCCTCGGTTACACTAAGATCAGCCTTTGGAAACTTCAAATTTTTTTAATTTATTAGCCCCATAAAAACTATTTGAACGGCAGTCAAATTGTAAGAAATTCCCTAATTTCTTACTCTAATATCTATTAGCAATTCACAATTGAAATTTTCTTACTCTTAAGTGATCAATAGTGTAAAAAATAAGTGATTAATGTTTAGATTGAAAAGCAATTTCGAAAGGAGGAAAAAATGCGACGTCATCAGCGACGCTATGAAAGGGAACCTCAAGATGCGGCATTGGTCATGCGCTTACAGTTTCATGATTGCTTTGACAACGCAAATGTTTCCGTCACGCAACGCATTGTTGTGTTTGTTATTTTTCTTTTTAAATTAAACAAGTGATAATTTTTTATTTAATAAAAATAGTGTTGATTTTAGCCTCAAGTGTATTGTGCATAGCTTGATCAAGGTGAAATATATGATTCCTGCAAATTGCACCATTATATTGTTGAATTCTATGATACCTTGATTTTAGGTTGTGAGTTTGAGTTTGACTCTTATCAAGTTCTTTAAAGTTATAAAACTAATCTAGCACCTTTTTATTTTTATTTTTGAGATAGGTGTGGCTATGATCAATAGTGTAAAAAATAAGTGATTAATGTTTAGATTGAAAAGCAATTTCGAAAGGAGGAAAAAATGCGAAGGGAAGGCCAGCATTGTCTTACATCTTCATAAACAGGGTGTTGTCCATAACGTTGTTGGCCACTGTTTAAGTGGGGAAGGAGGAGCATATCTTCTCTTTAGGGATGATCTTTATGATTGTTCACGAGTCCTGTAGACCTCAATGTTACTAGACTCCATGTAACACCTACTTCCCATTTAACCTTTCTCCTTCAACAAATGTACACCTAGTTCATGTGATTGATTGCATTTGCTATCCTTCGTTCTGATTAGTGACAGAAAACACTACGTACTCTGCTGGTTCAGCCGAGCTCATTCTCGGTGGAAAAAGTTCAGGAAATAAGAACCTGGTTGTTGTATTTGACAGCGGGAGTTCTTTATGCTTACCTGAGTTCCTAGGCATATCAGTCTCTACTTTCTTGGGTATGAGGCTCTATCATTCATTTCTTTTGCTCATATATTATTTCTATCAACCAGAGTAATGAAGCCACTGTAAAGGGTATGTCGGACTTACGACACTATTATGTGTCTACTTCACAACTTTATTGGGAAGGCAATGCGGTTGCAGACGCTCTGGCCCAATCTGCTAGCCTTACAGCACACACTGTTTTTTTTTTTTTTTTGGGGGTTGGTTGTTCTAGGTTCTAGAGAGTTTCCCTATAAGCGGAGTTAATATCTTTTACATGATACACGTGCATAGCTAGTGAATAACTTGTGCATAACGGGTGCATTACTTGTGCGTAACTTGTGCATTAATAATTTATCAAGGTAAAATTTAAAAAGTAAAAGTTCTAATGATGATTTGCTTTGTGCATCTACAAATTTTAATTCTACAATTATAAACTTTTAGTATTTTTTATTTTCAAACCAAAACTACTATAATCGGATTAGCTAGGGATTAAAATTTTGGTGTGATAATTATTTTCTAATATCTCAAGACATGTGGGCCTTAAATAATTTTTAAAATATTCTTGAATTATTAGGCCATTTTACACACAATGAATATGGGCCCTAAGTTTCTTGGGCCCCGGGCAATTGCCCATATTTATCAACCCAAAGGGTTGGCCTTGGTTATACTAAGGCTTTGTTCTCTTGTGGCTTTGGTAGAGAATCATCACTTTTTTTTTTCAAAATTTTACACAAAGAAACAACTTCACTTTTTCAATAATTTAAAATTAAAATTTTAAAATTCCCTCTAAATACCTACTCACATAAATTCAAAAAATAACACAATCATTACACTTTTTTATCTCTCACCTACACAATTTCCCAAAAAAAACTTCCTTCCAAAAAATTTCTAACAAAAAACTTCCCTCTAATAAAATTTCCTCTACCAAAGCCACAAGAGAACAGATCAACCTTTGGAAGCCTGGAAAATTCTTAACTCAACCACATAAAAAATATTTAAACGGCAGTAATATTGTGAGAAATTCTTTATTTCTAACTCTAATATCTACTCTCTTTGTTATATTAGAATATTCCACTTTGTAATACTATTTTTAGTATTATAAAGTGGACTCTTCAAATGGAACGGAGGGAGTATTAGCAATCGACAATTGAAATTTTCTTACTCTTAAGTGATCAATAATGTAAAAAATAAGTGATTAATGTATGGATTGAAAAGCAATTTTGAAAGGAGGAAAAGATTAGTGGTTTCACTCCTCTCTATTTCTAGAAGGAAAGTAAAGTCGCGGTACTCAACAGTTGATGATGTTGGGTTGTAGGGATGGGTTCGTTTAACTCTTTTAATATTCTTATTGGACAAATTACAGTTATCCCCTTGTGTAATATGTCATGTGACAGTTATTCGCATGTATTTTGAAATACACAGTTATCACCCCTATATTTCTAAAATACACAGATACCCCCTTATAATCTTTCACAGAAAATGTCACTTGGATGGAATACACTAACACTAAGGGTGTGTTTGGCGCATGGGAATGTGAATGGGAATGGGGGAATCAACATCTGATTCCTAGGATTAAAATTATTATGTTTGGTACAAACGAAAATCTAATAATTTGAACTATTATATCCTCAAAAAGGAAATCTAAGATTCCTTTAATGTAAGATTTATTTATTTTCGGATATGAGATGCCTCCATTCTCATTTCTATTCCCACACGTTAAATGCACCCTAACGGTGTTAAATTTGATAAGTATTAAATGCCCTTATGTTTAAGAGAACCAAAAAGAAGGAAAAAAAAATAAAAACTCTCCTTTACCTTACACCATTATCTACCGTGGAATAGCTCTCAAATGGTCCAATCCTCCACCCTACCGAAACCACATTTGTCAATGTCATCTCCACCTTCATTTATAGTGGAAGCTCCAACCGACCCAAAAAGAATGCAGCAACATCAACATTCAATCAATCAAAAAAAAACAAAATAAAAATAAAAAATTGCAACAACGTAGCAATTGAAAATTTCTAGCAATATCAAGTTAAGCATCAAAGAATGAAGAACATGTTCAGCTGCATAAAAAACCCAAGAGAAAAGTGCTCAAGAAAGATAAGAGCCTAGCAACGTTAATCAACTCCAATGAAATGCTTTTACCAGAAAATTTCACCCTCGCAGTAATTGGAATTTTCCAGCCGCTCTGCACTCCTTCTCGCCGCCGCTGCTCCTCTTGTCACCACCGCCGTTGCGTCTCCCCTTCTTGCCATGGCCGGCAACCGAGCCCCTTCTCGCTGCCGCTGCTGCACCCCACTCTTCAATCCATCACAACAACCATATCTATTTCAGCCTCTCTAATAGCTGCTTATTTCAGTCCAACAAACCAAATTCCGCCGGTCTATTTCTCTCTTCACCTCGTATTTTGGAAAAGGGTAATTTGGAAATAAAAATATGATGTTATGTGGTATGGGTTGCTAACTTTCAATATCTCCGTGTGTAATAAACGTATCGTTACTCTTAGTGTTTTCCATCTATATGACATTTCAGTCCAAAATAACAATGAGATAACTGTGTATTTTAGAATCATAAGCGTGTATTTTCAAACCAAAACTGCAGTAAGCGGATTAGGGATTGGAAAATTCAAAACAAAAAAAATATATTTTTTTTTCATTATTTGGCCCTTCCATTCGTCAATTGGACTAAAACTGCAAAAAAAAAAAATAAAAACATTGTGGACTACATTTGCTAATTCTTGAAGAAATTGCACTCCACTAGTTTGAAAGAAAGTAGACTGCATTTGCCATTTAAGTAAAGAATGTGGACTAAAAATGCATTTTTCCGCCCATGTTTGCTGACTATACTATGATCAGCCGCCAGAAGTCTAGGAAATTCTTAAATCAGTCACATAAAAACCAATTTAACAGCAGTAATATTGTAAGAAATCTCCTAACTTCTTCCTCTGATAGCAATTTTAAATCCACAATTAAAATTTTCTTATTCTTAAGATATCAATAGTATAAAAGATCAATGATTTAGGGCCTGTTCTTTACCCGGGTTAAGACCCGGGTCTGAGTTTTTAGGTAGAGACCGAATGAGTTGAGACCCAGAACAAAGAAACGTCGTTCTCAGACCCGGGTCCAGAACACAAATTCCCCCACCACCCGGTCCGCCCTGCCGCCGCCGCCTCTCCGCCACCGCCGGCGGGCCAAAACCTAAATTCCCAAAATCAACTTCTTCTTCTCCTCCTCCTCCTTCTTCTTCTTCTTCTCCAATTTTACCTCCAATTTTACTGTATATCATATTCCCCAAATTCATCCACCCTCCACCTTCCACCTTCCCTCATCCCTTCTCCCTCCTCCCTCTTCCCTAAATAACCCACCAGCATTGTCGTCGAACACCACCGCAGATGCAGCCCCAACAAACCCAAAAAACAATCACCGCCATTTTTTGATTCATACAAAATAGGAAGAAATCATTCTCAAAATTTTGAACCTGATTAACACCAAATTAAAAACAGATAAAAGAAGAAAGGCTCCCAGAACAAAGAGCCGAGAATCAGAAAACAAAAAACGTAAAACGAGAGAAAACGGGGAAGAAGAAGAAAATCGCGACTGGGTGCTCGTTCGCAACTGGATTTGAAATCTTGACTGGTCGCGGTGGTGAAGAGCCGAGAGCAAGGAATCAAGGATGATGTTGGAGGATTTTCTTATCAATGATGAGATGTTCTCTGCGCAGGAAAGTCAAAGAAGAAGAAGGAGGAGGAGAGAAGAAGAGAAGAAGAAGAAGAAGAGAAGAGAAGAAGAAGAGAAGAAGAAGAGAAGAAGAAGAAGAAGGAGGAGAGAAGACCAAGAAGAAGAAGAGGAGGCCAGATTTCGGCGGCTGGGGGAGGAGGAGCGCGGCGGCGGGAGGAGGAGCGCGGCGGCGGGAGGGCGGTGGCGACAGTGGGATTTGGGTTTGTGAACTGGGTTTGAGAATTGGGTAAAGAACATGGGGTTAGGTATTATTTTTGGGTTGAGACCCAAAAAACGGTCAGAACCGGGTCTGAGAACATGGAAAAGAACAGGCCCTTAATGTAGTGATAGAAAAGCTATATTTGAAAGGAGGAAAAAAGACAATGGTTTCGCTTCTCTCTATTTCCAGATTGGAAGTAAAACGGCACTCAACAATCAACGATGATAGGTTATAGGGTTGAGGTAGTTTAAGACTTTCAGTATATTTTAAACCAATACAACGGTAAGTGGACTAGGTATTAGAAAATTCACTACAAAAATGATAATTTTGTTTATAATATCTCGATACATGTAGGCCTTAAATAATGATAAAATATTTTTACATTTTCAGGCCATTCCAAACACAGTTGGTGTTCCTAAAAGTAAGTAAGGTATTGGGTCTAGCCCAATAAATGGACAGTAAGCCCAAAAGGAATAAAAATGTAAAGTTCCAAAGAAAAGAAGAATAAAGTAAGGAGGTTAGGTCGGTAGAAGGGTCACTTAGTCAGGGGCCTAAAAACATAGTAAGAAAGAGGGTAACCTGGCTAAAAGGCTATAGGTCGGAATAAATATACGTGCCTAAGTCACCAGGCAATAAATAAGGGGCTGGAGTTTAGGCTATTATCATGAATAAAGATTATGCAGGACATTAAAAGACAAGGAGCCAAATCCGGCCTATAAAGATGAAGAAATATTAAGGGAGTCAAAGGAGGAGGGAGTCATTAAAAGGGAAGTAGATGAAGCGGGCATTAAATGCTGGAACCCGGGAATGGCGCAACAGGCAGGATAAGGATGTAAGGTTATATATACTCGCAATCTTGACAGAAAGAGGTACGCAATTTCTTATACTTAAAACTCATTCTCCATTCAGTTTATAAAATATCTCTTACTGACTTGAGCATCGAAGGGGGGGGGGGGGGAATAGCCCCACTTCTCTTGTGTTTGCCTTGATAGGTCCGCCTTCAAAGAGTTCACGTCCGGGTTAAGGAACTATTGAATCCGGGCTATATCTCTAAGCTGTCGGGGCATCATATCCTACTACATTTTGTGTCACATCAACAGCAAATATGGGTACCGATTAAAATATATATGAACACAAACCTACACTATAGGGTTTAATATAAGTTTGAGCTCCTAAATTTCTTGGGCCCTGGGCGGTCACCCATGTTTGCCACCCCTTCTATCAGCCTTGCTTATACAATGATTAGATGCAAGAAGCTCAGGAAACTATTAAATCAGCTACATAAAAACCATTTGAACGACAATAACAGTAAAAAAAAATCCCTTAATTTCTTGCTCTGATAGCTATTGTCAATCCACAATTTAATTTTTCTTATTCTTAAGATTTTAATAGCTATGATCAGCCACTGGAAGTCTGAGAAATACTTAAATAAGTCACATAAAAGACAATTTAACAGCAGTAAAACAATAATAAATCCCCTAATTTCTTCCTTTAATAGCTATTGTCAATCAACAATTAAAATTTTCTTATTCTTAACATATCAATAGTATTAAAAATTAATGATTTGATGTAGTGATTGAAAAGCAATATTTGAAAGGAGGAAAAAAAGAAAATGGTATCGCGTCTCTCTATTTCCCTATATTGGAAGTAAAGTATCAGCACTCAGCAGTCGATGATGGTGGGTTACAGGGTTGGGGTAGTTTAAGACTTTTAGTATATCATTTTTTAACCAAACTATTGTGGTAAGTGGACTAGGGGTTGGAAAGTTCAGTTCAGAAAATGATAATTTTGTTTAAAATATCTCGCTACATATGGACCTTAAATAATAAAAAAATATTTTATTCCAAACACATCAACTATGGGCACTGATGAAAATGTATATGAACACAAACCTACACTATGGATTATTACTATAAGTTTGAGCCTCTAAAATTTTTGGGCCCTGGGCAGTCGGTCGTATTTGCTACCCCTTTCTGCCGGTCTTGCTTATACTATGATCAGATGCAAGAAGCCTAGGAAACTGTAAAATTAGCTACATAAAATCCATTTGAACGAATAAAATAGCGTAAAAAAATCCCCTTAATTTCTTACTCTAATAACTATTGTCAATCCACAATTGAATTTTTCTTATTTTTCAGATTTCAATAGTGTTAAATTAAAATATAAGTGATTTAATGTAAAGATTGAAAGCTATTTTGGAAGTAGGAAAAAAGTTAATGGTTTCACTTCTTTGTATTTCAAAATGGGAAGTAAAGTATCGGCACTCAGCAGTTGACGATGGTGATTTGTAGGGTTGGATTCACTTAAGACTTTTAAACCAAAACTACAGTAAGCGGGTTATGGATTGAAATATTTAGCGTGATTAGTTTTTATAACATCTCAATACATGTGGGCCTTAAATAGCTCAAAAATATTTTTGCATGATTGGGCCCTTTCAAACACAATAAATATGGACCTAATTAAAATATATTCAAACACAAATCTACACTTTAACTTGTTAATATAAGTTAAGGCCATTAAGTCTCTTGGGCCCTAGGCAATTGCCCATGTTCGCCAACCCAAAGGGTTGGCCTTGGTTATACTATCACTGGAAGCCTGGAAAATTCTTAAATCAGCCACATACAAATTATTTGAACGGCAGTAATATTGTAAGGGCCTGTTTGGTAACACTAATTAATACTTATAATTATTGGGCAAAGGTGCACTTTTGCCCTTAATCTTTTATCTAAGGTGCAATTTTGCCCTTGTTCTTTTCTTTGGCTCATAAATACCCTCAATGTTTTTTAACTAGTGCAATTTTATTCTTTTCTATAATAAAAGTGTCACATAAGATAACATGTATTAATTAAATTAATTACATGTCAGCATACTCCTTTTTCTTTGGCACTCGCAATATGGGAAGGTCTCTGGCCTCTGATGGAGCTCTGACAGAGAAGATTGTAGCAATTTAGTGATGATAACACGTGCTAGACAAGTATACCGGATCAGTGAATTCTCTTACAGATGAGCATGAAATTCTTGACTTGAAAGTTTGAAACTGTGCGAATTCGGAGATGGCTTCGTTGCTGCCTTGGAGAATTGAATTCTCAGCACCATTTTTAGATCACCGGCGCCAGAGCAGCAAGCCTATCCATGCATACAAAAGAAAAGGAAATTAGTTGCTGACAGCTGTTAATCTAATCATACAAACCCAACACATTAAATTGACCCATCAACTAGTGTATAACTTGGATTGCGCTTACAATGTTAGCAGAAAAATTGCTTTTGGTAGAGGCGAATTTAGCTCTAGAAGCAGTGCTACACGGGTGAATGTAGCTGCTGAGACTTTGAGGGAGCCATGTGAATTAATTGTTTCAGAAAGAAATGGGAAATTAATTATGTAAAAAATGCAAATTATTAACAAGAACAATATTATGCAGATGAAGAAATATGCTGCAATGGTTTCATAATATGTGTTGCATTTAAAGGTTAGAAGATGCATATAGCTTCAAATATCACAGGCGATCTAAACTATAATCGAATCCATCTCCAATTCATGCAATTTCAAGTCAAGAATTTCATGCTTATCTATAAGATAATTCACTGATCTGCAGCGATTTAGTTTATGTTTCTATTACGGATTCAAATTATCATTACTAAATCACCTGCAATCTTCTCTGCCGGAGCTCCACCGGAAGCCAGAAACCTTCCCATGTTGCGAATGCCAAAGCAAAAGGAGTATGCTGACATGTAATTAATTTAAAAAATACATGTTATCTTATGTGGCGATTTTATTATTGAAAAGGGTAAAATTGCACTAGTTAAAAAACATTAAGGGCATTTATGAGCCAAAAAAAAGAATAAGGACAAAGTTGCACCTTAGATAAAACATTGAGGGCAAAAGTGCACCTTTGTCCTATAATTATTTGATTAAGAGAGTTATGATTCTTTGTTTGTTTGATAACAAAAATTTAGACATCTTAATCGATTAAACAGTGCTTATTTCCTTTAGAAAAATTTTAGTAAAATTCAGTTTATTGTTTATCTCTTCATGCTCCGCGTACTAATCTTTTCAATAATTCATATTTGATTTCCAAAACTATCCCTTTTATTTTATTTATATCAATTTAACTATAAATATTTTTATTTGAATAAATTATTATTTTATATTTTCTTCATTAACATACCACATATTTAAATTTTTCCATCACAATATTGTCAAATAAATTTTTATTTATTTATTTATATATGAAATCTTTATTTTAAAATTTATATCATTTACCTTTTCTTAATAAATGATACGTTTTATATTATTTATATAATTTATTAATTATATATGAGTTCTTATGGTAAATTTTATATTTTTTGTATGTAGTTAATATGAGGGTAATATCGTACATTTTTAATACTTCAGCATTCAAATGGACATTTTTATCAAACATAAACAAGTAATTAAGTATTTTTATTCAGATGCTAAATATTGAATTGTCAGCTTTAAGATATAAGCTACTTAATTGATTCAGCATTATTATTTCTTCATTAAGCATTTAGAATTAAACATTAATTTTTATCAAACGGGCCCTAAGAAATCCCCTAATTTCTTACTCGGATAGCTATGGGAGATCCACAATTAAAATTTTCTTACTCTTAAGAGATAGCATAAAAAAATAAGTGATTAGTGTATAGATTGAAAAGCAATTTTGAAAGGAGGAAAAAAGTTAGTGGTTTCGCTCCTCTCTATTTCCAGAAAGGAAGTAAAGTAGTGGCACTCAACAGCTGACGATGTTGGGTTGTAGGGTTGGGTTCGTTTAATTCTCTTCTTTTTGTTTTTTTTTTTTTTGGCGGGGGCAAATTACAGTTACCCCTTATGTAATATGTCATGTGGCAGCTATCCCTTGCGCTTTTAAAATACATAGTACCCCTTCATAATTTTGCAGTGAAATGTCACTTGGATGGAAAACACTAACGGTATTAAATTTAATGAGTATTAAAAAAAAAATCTAAAGTGCCCTTATGTTTAAAAAAAAAAAAAAAAAACTCTCGTTTAAGGAAATAAAAAAATAAAAAATAGAAAAACACTAGTAATTGAAAATTCCTAGCAATATCAAGTAACGAGAACAACATCAGCTGCATAAACATCTCAATTTTATTTATTTATTTTTAAAATAAAAAAAAAACAAAGAAAATTCAACATTGTTCTTTTCTTTCTCAAGAAAGATAAGAACCTAGCAAGCAATGTTAACAACTCCAATGAACTGCATTTACACAGAAAATTTCAATTGATGTCACTCGTACTAGAAATTTTTCAGCCACTCCAACAAGGAAGATTTTCTTTTCTATCCAATACAGCACAAGTGAGAACAGAGAACGAAAAGTTTGGCATGCCCAACCAACATTAATTCAACATCAAAACTCAAAATTAAAATCCATGGCCAAAGCATTATTTTGCACCTCACAAACGGGTATAATATATCTCTAAACCATCCCAGTTCGTATGATCTATTACGTTTTGATCTTTCACCTTCGACGTCAAATCTCGATGAAGTTCTGAATCGAACACAGAAAACCCCTCGTCTCGGCCAGGATGACTCTGATTAATCAGCCTCATCTGCAGCTTTTATAGGTAACAATGGAGATCTGTTGATACTAATTTTAGTTTATTTTCCGAACGATCAAGTCCCCCATTAGGTTCCACACCGTCTCAAAACAATGGATTTCAATCATTGCAGGCATAAATTGGAAGGACTTTCAATCAATTGTGAAGTGCTATGCCGTTTCACTTCTTTATGTATTACGTCCGAAGGAATACAAACAAGATCCAAAGATAACATGCCTTTTCTTAAATTTCGCATGAATTTTGAGTGCCTCTATATGGAAAAATTGACCCATGCATGAATCCATGTTTCTTTTTATTTTTCAATCACTTGGAAATTGGAAGCTCTACTTAAATGGAAGGACTTCTTTCTATTTTCTAGACTAAACTCATGGAAGAGAAAGGAGGAAGACCCTTGCTTGAACTGGGAGAAGATAACGAGAAGATAAAATAGTTGTTCAAATTCATTTGATTATTAAAAGCAATTTTTATAAGAATCATTAAACTTTTATCTCTTTTTTAAGAATTTCGTATCCTACTACACCCTTTAAGGAAATTTTTTCAAAACCAATTGAACAACAGGAATTTCTTAAGAAATCCCCTAATTTCTTCCTCTGATAGCTGTTGTCAATTCACAATTAAAATATTATTGTTCTTAAGATATCAATAGCATCAAAAAATTAGTGATTTAATGTTGAGGTTGCAAAGCTATTTTGAAAGGAGGAGAAAAGATAATGGTTTCACTTCTCTCT
This sequence comes from Leptodermis oblonga, assembly GCA_016801395.1. Lineage (NCBI taxonomy): Eukaryota > Viridiplantae > Streptophyta > Magnoliopsida > Gentianales > Rubiaceae > Leptodermis > Leptodermis oblonga. The sequence continues at coordinate 39,193,295 of CM028760.1, forward strand.
ATTTCCATATTAGAAGTAAAGTATGTGCATTCACCAATGGTGGGTTGTAGGGTTGGGATAGTTTAAGACTTATACAGTAGTATATTATTTTTGAGTGGACTAGCTAGGGATTGTAAAATTTAATACAAAAAAATGTTTATTTTTTGAAAATAATATCTCACTACATGTGGGCCTTAAATAATTATAAAGTATTTTGGCTTCATTAGGCAATTCCAAACACAGCAAATATGGGCACCATCTAAAATATATATATATATGAACACAAACTTACACTATAGCTTATTACTGTAAGTTTGAGCCCCTAAATTTTTTGGGCTCAAGGCAGTTGCCCATGTTTGTCATGCTTTGTGCCGGCCGTGCTTATCCTATGATCAGGTGCAAGAAGCCTGAAAAACTGTTAAATCAGTTGCATACCATTTGAACGGCTCTAATATTGTGAAAAAAAATCCCCTAATTTCTTCCTCTATAATAGCTATTGTACATCCTCAATTGATTTTTCTTATTCTTAAGATTTCAACAGTGTAAATATATAAGTGATTTAATGTAGAGATTGAAAAGCTATTTTAAAAAGAGAAAAAAAGTAATGGTTCTGCTTCTCTCAACAGTCAAGGATGGTGAGTTCACTGAGTTGTAGGTTGGGCTTGCTTAAGAATTTTTAGTTAAAAAATGTAAACCAAAACTACAGTAAGCATATTAAGGATTGAAAATTTTAGTACGAAAAGTAATTTTAAAAAAAATAATATCTCAATATATGTGGGGTCTTAAAATAATTATAAAAATATTCTTACATTATTAGGCCCTTCCAAACATAATAAATATGAGTAAAATATATATGAGCACGAACCTCATTGTAGCTTATTAACATAAGCTTAGGCCCCTAAATTTCTTTGGCTCTAGGCAGTATCCCTGTTTATACTATGATCAGCTAGCTATTGGAAGCCTGTAAAATTCTTAAATCATCTGCATAAAAATCATTTGAACAACAGTAATATTGTAAGAAATTGTATATTTTATTCCTCTAATAGCTATTGTCAATCCACAATTGAAAATTTATTATTCTTAAGATATCAATAGTGTAAAAAAATAAGTGATTTAATATATAGATTGAAAAGCTATTTTAAAATGAGGAAGTTAAGGGGTTCGCTTCTCTCTATTTTCGTATGGGAAGTAAAGCATCGACACTCAACAATCGATGATGGTGTGTTGTAGGGTTGGCATCATTTAAGACTTGTAGTATATTATTTTTTAAACGAAAACTATGGTAAGCGGATTATGGATTGAAAAATTCAGTATTAAAAATTATAATTTATTATGCTATCTGAATACATGTGACCCTTAAATAATTATAAAATATTTTTGCATTAGTAGCCCTCCGAACACAAATATACACTATAACATATTAATAATTTTGGACCCCTAAATTTATTGGGCCCTGAACAGTTGCACTTGTTTGCCACTCCTTGCGCCAGCCCTGCTTCCGCTTGGGGGGGTTATCATAAAGCTGTCCAGCTGTGGAGTCCGACGATTGTCCCATCGATTTTCTAGATTTATGTTGTTGTTGAGGAACTGAAAAGTTATGTGGAAGCAGGCAGCTGTGTGGGTTTGAGACTGGGTCACTTCTTTCGATTTTATAAAATGTCTCGTTGTCCGCCACATTTGCAGCTGTAGCCTTGGCCAATTCTTGAGCGTCAACACATTCAATATATGAGACAGTTAATTAAGGAATTTTTGAAAAAGGAAATTAGAGGGCATTTATGTCCATATAAATACATTTCTATTTTCTATCTCTTAGTAAACAAATTACTGTCATTATTAGAAATTATTAATTCTAAGACTTCCCCGCCCCAAATAAAAATTTCCCCTTTTGTTTTATAGGCATTAATTATTCCTGTAAAATTGAAACTTTTTATTAGTATTAGTGTTTAGAAATAAGCATTGTTCTTTTAAAGCGTCACTAGTTCTATCCTAAAATTAATATTTTTAGTTTACATGTTACTTATACCCTAAGAAATGAAACTATTTATTATTATTTTTAAAAATAGGCACTATTGTTTACATTACAATCGTTACCTTGTTTAAACATGCACTACTTCTTCCCTTAAAACTAATACAGTAAAACCTTGATAAATGCATATCCTTGGGATCGAAAAAAAAAATTGATTCAGCGAGATTAGTTATTTATCAATAAATGAATAAATTATTCATTTGTGGATAAATCAATATTTATTATTTTATAGATAATTTTCATTGTAAAATGCATACATTGTATGTGGTAAGAAAAATTAAAATCATCAATTAAATTAAAGTATTACTTGAATCTAGAGAAGTTCAATTTGTTTGGTGAAACTTTAATGCATTGAAAATTAAGTTTATGTACATGGAATATGAAAAGATTTGGTTAAAGACTGCTTGGGAGAATACGAAACCAGCAATTGAAGACAAGCAATCACCATGCAAGTCCCAAGCAGCTGAACAGCCTATGGCGGTGCGAATGGACACAATGTCAAGAGAAATTGAAGTGGAGGAGATAGTTGGGGAAAATTTGGAATAAAGCTTGCAGCCTGCAAATATGGATTTGCAGGGACAAGAAAAAACAGAGCAACTGATGACCAACAGCCTTCAATTGGTACACACCATCGGTACAGAGAATATTCCTTCCAAGATCACTACTCTTCAAAAGCCGGCTGAAACAGAGGATGGAATGACTATATTGGACCCAAGTAACAGCCTCAAAATTACTGAAAGCCAGCAAAAAGCTATAGCAGAGCTTGGTTCCCAACAGTTGACAGGTTTTAGCAAACAAGGTGATGAATGAAAATAATCTCGATATGGATGAAGGCCTAGGTCCTTACAAGCTATTAAAAAATGGAGCGTCTGTGGAGCCATCAAGTCTTGAGGGGGATTCTTTCAAATCAATCAGTACAGTGCTTAGAAGAACACATTAAGAATTGACAGAAAAAATATGGCAGAAATGGCTGCGCAGAAGGAAGGAAAATGGAAACGGAATTGATATTTGCAGCGACAGAATCGATATTTGCAGCGACATTTTTGTGTAAAAAGACCGAAATGCCCTTGGGGTAAAAAAAAAATTTTAAAAAATTTAAAATTTTCAATCTGTTGGAATAATTTAAAAAAAAAAAAAAATTTCCAGAACCATCGCCGGCGACGGGTGATGGTTTATATTTGTATAAACCATCGCCGGTCGCCGGCGATGGTTTTATGGAAAACCATCGCCCGGAGATGGTTTTCCACAAAACCATGGTTCTGGAATTTTTTTTTTTTTATGTAGTTTTATTAATTATTTGATTTTTTTCTTTTTTTATGTAGTTTTATTAATTATTTTACTTGTATTATGTCCGAATTTATTAGTAGTTTTGTCAAAATTGTGCAATTTTTTACCGGAATGGGGAAGATCCGCCCGGTGGTCGCTGCAAATATCAAAAATCTAAAGGTAAGGGGGGACTGGAAATTTTTTTTTTTTTTTTAAATTATTCCAACAGATTGAAAATTTTAAATTTTTAAAAATTTTTTTTTACCCCAAGGGCATTTCGGTCTTTTCACGCAAAAATGTCGCTGCAAATATCGATTCCGTCGCTGCAAATATCATGCCCCAATGGAAAAGGGAAGAGAATGAGAAAAAGCAGCAACATGAAATAATGGAAGAACGAGATTCAGAGTAAGAGTTTGAATCAGAACAAGAACTAGATATTCTAGCAGATGAGAAAACATTCATACCAGTGATTTCGAAAAAGGGAAAATCGCAGTTTCGGTCCCTCAATTATATTCTCGTTACACTTTCAGACTTTCAGTCCCTTAACTATTGAAATTCGCACTTTCAGTCCCCTAATTATCACTCTTTCTCCAGTTTGGTCCCTCTTACCTAGGGCTGTTCAAAGTGCGAAATCCGACCCTACCCGATCCGAAATTTTGGATCGGTTCGGTTCGGATCAAATGCGATCTGAACCTTTTTTTTTTTTTTTTGGGGGCTACAAGCCATTTCTTTCTTCCCAGACTCTGTTCTTTTTATTCGCCATTATCTCTACTGTCCCTAAAGAAAAAGGAGAAGAAAATTTCAAAGAAAAAGGGTTGTTCAAAAATTCCCCTTGAGTCTCATTCTCGCAGCACGGAACCGTCACCTTCCTCAAATAATTTCTTTTAGTTAGGAACATAAAACATGAAGCAAAAGCAAAAGTGAATCTAAAGATGAAGCTGATGGTCGGATGAAGGCGGAAAAGTGGATCTATGAATAAAGATGAAGATGATGAAGTTGGCCAGAGAGAAACATCAAGATGGAGCTGCTGCATTTGTGTTACATGGAGCGACGACAAAAGCTTGGTGTTCCATGGTGCGATGGCAAATTAGGGCCGGCTGCCTCAAATTAAAGTTCTCTCTTCTCTTTTTTTCTTTTTTTTTTTTTTAAAATTTCGGATCGGATCGGATCAAAAGTGGATCTGATCCGATCCGACGTTTCAGTTGAACCGAATTGGATCGGTTCGGGTAGACGTGTCTGATCCGATTTTCGGATCATTTGAACAGCCTTACTTTTACCAGCAAGTTACTGTTGACAAACAAATCAACGATAATTTGGACCCTTTTGCAAAATTTATAAAATATTTAGGCAAAATCATAATAATTCTTCAGATTCCTCTTCTCCTTCCCCAATCTTTCTTCTTCTTCCTTTTGTTTTTTTTTTTTTAACATTTTTATCGAATTCAATTAATTTATAATGAACTCATTTATTAAAACCATTCTGTTTCATTCTTTTTTTTTAAATTTTCAATTTAAATATTTTTTTGTTGCAATTATACTAAATTCTTTCGAAAACTGGTATCTTTTCTTTCAATTTTTTTATTGTAAGAAAATAAACCCCCAGTCTTTCAATTTTTTTTTTTTACATATTCACCATAATTTTCATTATTTTTACATATTATTCCAATCCAAGAAAATTTATTTTATTTTATTTTATTTTTTATTGCTTATCTTAAAATTATTCTCTTTGTTTTTTAACATTCCCTTGAGAGGATTTTTTTTTACAAGAATTTAGTATAACTGCAAAAAAAAAAAAAAAATTTAAACAAATTAAGAAAAGAAGAAATATAATGGTTTATTCCTGGGTTGCAGAGCAAACAATCAGGAAAAATGAAGACAAAAAAAAAAAAAAAAAAAAAAAAAAAAAGAAGGAAGGGGGAGGAAGAAGAAGAGGTCGGGACAGCTAGGAGGTGGGGGCTGAGAGGAGAGAGGAGGGGCCACGGTGGCGGCATGAAGGAAGAAGAAGTGGGAAAGAAGAAGAATATTTTATGATTTGAGTTATTATGATTTGGTTCAAATATTTTATATATTTTTTATTTTGACCCCAAAATGACCGGTAATTTGATAGCTTGTCGGTAAGAGGGACTAAACTATCGAAAGAGTGATAGTTAGGGGATTGAAAGTGTGAGTTTCAATAATTAAAGTGTAACAAGGGTCAAGTTGAATGACCGAAACTGTGATTTTCCTTTTCGAAAAAATTAAGAAGACGAAAGGATCTTTCTTTATCTAGAAAAACCATTCAAATTCGACCGTGCAGGGATTACGCAATAGTAGCTGGAGGATCAAAACGCTTAAAATATATAGTCCTATTTCCTTTCTTTATTTCGCAATTTTATTTAGAGGTATTTACCTCCATCTTTGTACTTCTTTCAAACTTTCTAAGGAAAGGGTGAATATACCCTATTTTCATTTTTTTTTTTTAAACCTATAATAAAAAACAATTGTGATCGCTTATTCTTCTTTGATAGTCCGCTTTACACTTCACCAGTAACGCTTTCTGGGCTTTCGTCCCATATTCTTCCATTTTGCTTTTGCACCCCATTGCGATTGAGTTCCCTTTGCATCATCATAATTTTGCTTCTTCTTTGGAAACCCTCTCACAGTTCACACTGCAGTATTCCTCCTCCAATCATCTTCTGATTAGCTTTTACTCCTTTTCCCACTTTGATTGAGTTCCCTATTAAGGTTTAAAGATGACTTCTTTAACTATTCATTCTATTGATTCTGCTATCGATGACTTGGAGTTGCTGAGGGCTTGCGGCGGTCGGTACCCGGCTCGTGAGCTAATGTTGCAGTTGAGGGGTCTCAAAACATTTCTTCCCTTAGCAACAAAGTTGGGTGATCCTAATATGCAAGTAAGTCTGGGATCCCTCTTGCTAAGGATTGATGATGCCAGTACCAGAAATGCTGCCAAAATTCAACCTTATTGTCGTCGTTTGGAAGATTCTGATTTTTCTGATGATTGTCATAGTATTTCTGATGATTATCTGAAAGATATCACGTCTCTTTCGGAAGAAATAGATGAATGGTACACCATCTTATCAGATTCCCTGAACCAATCATGTCCTCTAACCATAGATGAAATTCTGGAAATATATGATTATGTTTTGGAGGATTATCATGCCCTCGTGAATGATTATAATTTTCGCTTTTCAAGAGATCCAATCTTTGTAGTAGGAGAGGCAATAAAAGTATTTAGAAATTTCATCCGTTTTGTCAGGATGCAGAGTGTTGAGCACCACCAATTGAAATGTTTTGTGATTCACACTGCAGCTCTTGCTATCGATGTAGCACAACTGACTGCATCTTGTCTATCTTATCCCGAAGAACATAGGCTTTTAGCACTACTTCAGTTCAGAAGATCAAACCTATTCAGCCTCGAGTTTTCGAGACTTACAAAACAGCCCTGTCTTGCTTGAAATTATCAACGGAACTGCAGCACTGTCCGACTCAGGATCCTGATCATCATTTAGTTATAACGAAGGATTTTGTTGATTTCCTCATATGGAGTCTTCGGGAGATACCAACAATTAAGGATCAAGAAAGGCTTATGTTTGATGGACTGAGATACTTGAGAACCGTAATGAAGATGCAGCCAAACAAATTTCACCAGAATCAGAGATCTTTGTAGAGTACTCTGTGATGCAGAAGTCTTAGTCTTCTCACTATATCAGAAAGATGCCCAAATAGATGTTGGTCTTGCGAATTTGTTAAAAAAGTTTAAGATGATCTGGGTGGAAGTTGACGTGCAAGTTCCTGATACATCAATATTCAACTTGCCTAGGACCAGCATTCTGGACTTTCTCAACTTTCTATTTGACTGTTTGATGGGGGTGAAAAGTTCTACGGTTGATCCAGATGCCAAGAGTCAAATGCAGACAATCGAAGAAGATCTGTCTTATCTGAGATCAGTTTTGGAGGATCTGGTCAAAATGCATAATCTAGATGAGGACCTCCAATCCCTTGGAATCATGGTGTACAGATTTCCTCCAAGATGATGGTTCTCATTGACCAATTCGTGCTTGGAGACATTCAGAATTATTTTTCAACGGGCATCACCGGTTTCAAGACTCATGTCTTGAAGAGTTTCAATGAAAGGAAAGAAGATATCAAAGTGCAAAAAGTTACTCAGATGTCTACCACTATGGTGCCACCACAGATTAGTGCCCCAAACTCCGATGAAGTTGTAGGTTTTCAAAATGAGAAGAAATCAATTACTGACCGACTTACAAGGGGATCAAACAAATTGCAAGTAATTGCCATTGTGGGTATGCCCGGATTGGGTAAGACAACTTTAGCCTCAAAAGTTTACAATGATCATGCATTTAAGTACCATTTTCATGTTCATGGATGGTGTACTGTTTCTCAAGTATACAACCAAAAGAAAACTTTGCTTGAGCTTTTAAATCATAATCTGCATCTTAAGGAGTCTGAGCATGAGTTGTCCCAAAAACTTTGGCGTTCTCTGACAGGTCGTAGATATCTCATAGTTTTGGATGATGTATGGGACATTGAAGCATTGGATAGCTTGACAGAATAGCTACCTGATGATGGTACAGGAAGCAGAATTCTCGTAACAAGCAGGTATCGTAATGTTGCTCCGAATGATTGTTGGGAATTACGTCACCTCACTAGCGATGAGAGCTGGGAACTACTTCAGAAAAAGTTATTCCCCAAAATTAAAGCAATGCTGAGGCCTGGATCTGCAGTTGGTGGACACACTGCCAGGATTATGAAGTACTACATTTCTGAATTGATTTTATTTGAATTTCTTCTGTTGTCAAATCTTCCACTATTTTTTATTTTTTATTTTGAAAGCTTCCTTTTTGGGGGCTGTTTTCTTTTATGCATTGGATTTTTCTAGTTTGAAAACTTCAAATGACTCGCCTCGAGAGGCTACCGAATAAACAATTCTACTTTTGGCATTTAGCTTTCCATTTATATTATGTGCAATTAAGTTGAAGAAACAGGAGGAAGATGAACACCACAACATAGTTCTCTCATTTCTCAGATAAATGTGACACAATTAACGCATCATCTCTATAAGAAGAAGAAACAATAGATTGAGTCAAATGGGGAAGATATGTTTCTGCATCAATTTGAAGATCACCAAAGGCCCTAGAGCCATTTGAAATTGTTTTATGCGCCAAGTACTCAATCAACGCGAATATGATCATCATCTGTCCAGTTTTGGCAGATAAATCTCATAGGACATACAACTAGCAAGTAACTAAAACAAGGTAACTGTGCCCCCTTCTATTAAATTGCACATAATAAAAATAATTAAAAAAAATTTTTTTAAAAGAAAAATATTTTAAAAAACTATTGTGCCCCTTCTATTTGGGACACTTAAAAAATAGTGAAGATATATTAGGTAACTCTGTGTGTGTGTCAGGATTAGTCCCTTAAACGATATCATTTAAGTTAATTATTAGTTTGTTAGTAAATTGTATAAATATCGCTACTAGTTTCACTTTAGGGCATGTTTTGATTGAATGAAAATCTGAATTTCTTCCTCCCATTCTTCTGCTCTCCCTATCCCTATATTTTCTCTCCTTTCTAATTCTTCTACCTTCCTATCTAATCTCTCCCTCACTTTAATTCTTTTATGATATTTTTGTCTAATTTTCGAAGAGCATGACAGTGTGCTACCAGAATCTATTATTGTAAGTGTAATTTAATACAATGAAAATAGTAAATAAATTATCTGATTAATTAAGAAGCAAAGAAATTAAAAGTAGCTAGACTCAACAATATATTACATTGCTGTTAGCTTGACACTAATCTCTCAACTTATTAATCATACATTTCTCATGTTTACATGAATTTGGTGATAAAAAAAAAATAAAAAAAAAGAAGTGATTGAGCATTGAAATCAAAACTCTCAAATGTAGAGTGGATTAATTGATTATTTAAACAAAAAGATTTAGTTTTATGCTGAAGAAGCACATCTTGAAACAGTCTGTCCAAATTCAAGCATCCTACACCAGGTTTTTTCCTTCATTTCTATTCCCTTCTCTCTCTCCATTACCTCCCTTAATTAGTACTTTCTGTATCCCAAAACAGAGAGTGAAAGAGGAGGAAGGGTTTGTTATACATTTAGAAGAAGGAAAGTGTTTTTTGGAACTAGGTCTATATCGCTTAAGAAACATCCTAAAATATTTAATTTATGGAAGAAAAATAAATTTGAGGAGGTAGTCACATGTCTAACCACCTGATGATCCAGAGGGCGATACTTATGCCTTTAAACTCGACACACGTGTTTTCTTCATTACAAACGATATTTGCATTTTAACCTAAACGCGGCACACTAACGGTTTTGAGTGATACTTTATTCTATGGATACACCAAGAGAAATATATGCATCCTTTTTTGAAAATATGGAAGCTGTAACTGCATGGAGGAAGTGCTTCCCCAACAGGATAGTCTGTGCCGTAGAAGATGAGAGGAATCAATATCAACTAAAACTAGCTGTTGTTGAGGATACATTAATTAGGAAGGAGCAACAAATATTGAAACTTAATCTATTTTAGATTATTCAGAACCTCCACAAACTCTCCTGGGCCACGTACGTTAATATACATAGGGCTTGGCAGCTGAGGCTTCTTCCAGCTGAGGCCTCCACGAACTGACCGAATTGCATTGCATGTTATGATTCTCGTCTTCAAAGAAACTGATGAAGAGTCGATGTTCCAAGTGCACGAGAAATGGATGGCCAAACATGGTCACCACTCGTCAGTACCGCGATGCTGATGAATAAGCGTACCGAGTCCTTTAACTAGGGTCGTATTTATAATACTGTAAACGTTCTAGAAAAAGGAAAAAAAATGTAGGATGTTTAGAGTAAATGAATCCACCACAAATAAAGGGTTTCATCAGATAAACTGGGATTTCAATATTCATGCACAGATGCAATGTAGAAAATGTAAAAACAGAAACACATATTAATGATAGAAGAAATTAAGCTGAGAAGAAATCATGAACCACCGGAAATGCATGCTTGGTTGAATTTTGAGAAAGTATGTAAAATTTTTATGTTTTTCTGGAATGGGCTAACTCTCCTAATGTCATTTCAATATTATTAACTTCATTAAACAATTTAAAAAATAATTTTTTCACTGCTCTTTTATTACTTCTCCCAACTAAAATTGTTTCTAATCCCGAATGCAGCAGAGACAAGCCAGCAGAGTCAACAAGGAGATGGGCCACAAGTGTTACATCGCGGCCCAACATTCATAAATGATCCAAGTCCTTATTAGAGGGATCCTTTAGTTGACATCATCGGGCCTATGACCAAGCGAAGCCAGAAGACTGTAAACGAGGCCCTCCAGAAGCTCGTCATTTCCAGCCTAACTCAAGCCCAGAACATTGAAGAAGGGCAGGCCCTTGATCCATGACTCCGAAAGGAAAAAAAATGGTTACTAATTTCTCGATTATAGAAGAGAAGCAACCATCCGCACCTCGACAAGAATGGAGGCCTATTCCGTGAAGCCCACAGAATTTCACAACATCACCAATTCATGCTACATCATCAATTGGGCCTACTCATTCAACATCCATGCTTCACAAATTGGCCCAGCTCAAATTGCAAGCAAGGAACCAACAAATCGCAGGCCCAAATTGCAACCTGCCAGCTTCACGGATTCACGCACAAAGGCAAGCCCGAGCTTGCAAAGCCCGCCTGCGAATCTCGCAGGGCTGTTTGATTCCGAGAAGGATTTGGATTGCAAGTTTCCTTTTCCTTCTCTTATTGTAATTTGGATTAAGTCAAGTTACCTAAACTGTTTACAACTTGATTTATTAGTTTCCTGTTGTGATTCTAGTTATTGTTTTCTTTTACAACTTGATTTTGGATTTTTTTTTTTCAAGATACCGAATTCAATCTTTCCTTTTTCCTTTTAATTTCGAGTAGAATTTCGGATCTCTACACTTGAGATAACTGAATTCTACTTACCAAACTCTTTTTGAGTTTGGTTTGTAAAGGGTTTCCAACTCTTGTGAGATCTCGTAAAATTTTAGTACTTAAATCCACCTTAAAATAAAGATCGTGTTCAATAATACAAATTTTAGCTGTTTTATATCGTCGTAAATATAAAATAATTTTAGTCTAATAAAATTAAAGAATAAATCATAAAATGTAAAAATATAAAATTCACTTTGAACATGGCAATAATTTAATGATTTTTACTATTTGTACGTGCAATCGTAAACCCACAATACTCACTCCGAAAGCCTCTTTCGTCTAGATCAACATGTAATTGTTTGGAGTTTCAAGGTAAGAAAAAATTCACGAAGAATGTGTAAGGTTTCAGTAAATCAATAAATAAAAAATAAAAAAAAGTGTAATCATGTTAGTTAATAAATTACTGAACTTTTTGTGTGGTATCATAAATTTGTGGGTCCTGATAAATACATAGAGTTAATATTTAGACCTGAAGTAATAAAAATATTAGTGTTCTAATGTTTGGACCCCTAAAATGAGCTATTTTATGTTAACAATTAGGTGAATTTTATAAATATATATATATATATATATAATTACTAATAAATCATATGGGCCCCTAATTCTTTTGAGCCCTGAGCAGTCGTGCATGTGGCGCGCCCTCAAGGCCGCATGTCCACTCCTGAAAAGGAGTGGTGTCTGATCAAGGAGAAGGATTGGCTAGAAGGCCATATACCATTGGATTTTAGGTTGGTCAAGCTCGATGAGAAGGTTGTTGATCTTGATCAAGATGTGGTCTTGTTGTTGCCTTCTTATGGCCAATGTTGTCTGGGCCGGACCGGTCCGGCAGCCTTGCCGGTTCAAAAAGGCCAAAAAATCGAGAGGAAGAAAAACCGATCAAAATCGGTCAAAAACTGGGTCTGGCCAGGAACTGGCCCGAATCGCCCGAACCCAGTTTTTACACTTTTTTCGAATTATTCAATTTTTAAAATTTTTTCTTTCAATGAGATTCGAACCTTGGTCACCCATATAGTAGACAAGAGTAATTGCTACTACTATTGTTTATTCTTGTGTAAAACATTGTTTTAACTCATTTTAATATGAATCACAAACTTTCTAACAATCTATTAATTGGACCATTGAAACTAATATTAATTTTATTGTCATTCCTTACCATTTATAAAAGTAAGACTATCATAATTTTTATTAGTTGTTTTCTTTCCAATTAAAGTTTGTTTAATTTTTTCATGTATTAACTTAAAATATGTTTCATTTTTTTTCACATCAAATTTTATCTCTTTTTTTTCTAATAAAAATTTAGTAATATAATTTTATATATTTTTTAATAGAAAATAAGCAATATTTTATGTATTTGATTTACTTATTGGGTTTTATAGTAATGAATTTTAATGTTTAAGTTGGTTGTAAATTTTGAAAAAATATATAATTGTTGTGAAAAAAATATTTTAAATGTTAAAAATGATAAAATTAAACCATGTTTTCACTAATATATTATTTATATTTTGTATATATATATATGACGTCATCCGGTTGGACCCTCGACTCTAACCGGTTCGAGCGATCCTTTGATCTCACCGGTTCAACATCCAATTCGACCTAGACAACCATGATTGTTGGCGAAACATTGAACTGACTCCCCTGGTGCCGCCATGAGTTTTGGTCCTCTCCTTCCCTAGGACGGTGAAAATTTGTCTAGGCATTTGAGCTTTTGAGATAAGAGTACATGATTTGATTGGAAGGAGAATGCATATTTTTATTGGAGAAGAGAATTGATAAAATTTGTAAATAAATTTTAAGAGTAATAATAGACTCAACAACAAATTATAACAACTTTTTGATAGCAACTCATATATTATGCATTTATTGGTTATATTTTTGTTAATATCACATAATTGGCCAATAAATACATTACACATGAGTTATTATCAAAAAGTTGATATGATTTGTTGCTGAGTCTATAATTACTCTAAATTTAATTAGTAAGAAACGTATAATCTAATTGAAGGGCAGAAGTTTTGTGATTATGATCTCTTCAAGTTTTAGATTTATGAGAATATTATTTAATTTTTGGTTAAGAGAATTTACCGTCTTAGAAATTATAAGAAAATTACCCTACTTTATAATTTGAAAACTCCAACATCCCTGTCTAAAATTTGCATATTTCCAAAATAGAATCTTTCTATTGAAACAATAGGAATATCCTTTTATTCACATTATATTATATATTATTTTTATTATGAAAAAAAAACTAAATATTTGAGTTAGAACTCTCATCATAATGTTTCAAACATGAATTCAGACTCAATATTTTTTTAGCTCAACTACTCCGGAGCTAAAGGCCTACTCGAATTCGACTCGTCTACATTGGGATTTTTCCCTTAATATTTATATTGGAGACTAAAATTACCAAAATACACAATATTTTTTTTTGTTCCCATTCTATAGGAAAAAATGAATCTGACAAATTCGTTTTTCAAAAATTGTTATAAAAAATAATAATAATTTTATTAAAACCGAAGTTGGGTGATTCGTTTTCAAGGAAAATGAATTCCCCAAAGCCGCGCCACGTCACCTTATCTATTGACCTCGCCGCCCCGACGCCCTTTTGTCCGCAGATAGAGAAATCGGTAGACGATAGTTCCCAATATAGACGACTGATTTCTGGAGCCCTAATATCCAGTGGTTTCCCCATAATTTTCGGCGGTTTAGGGTTCACTTATGAAAGGGGGAAAAATCAAAAACCCCTGAAGTTTGGACAAAAATCAAAAAAGTTTGGACAAAAATCAAAAATATCTGTAATTCAAAAAAAATACCAAATAATCCTTATCTGGGAGGTCAATGGAGGTCATATGTTGTCAAAGTACTATTTGATATTTTTTTCAAAACCTCTAAGAATGTTTTTAATTTTTGTCCAAACCTCATAGAGGTTTTTGATTTTTCCCCCCTTATGAAAGCAAACATGGAGACCCCCTAGTTCAGAATTTTCAAGTCTGAAGAATCAAAACTAAGGTAAAAAGAGATGACTTCTGATCTATGCATTTCACTTGCTTGCTCAACTGCCAGAATGAAAAGTTAACTTATCTTACCAGGGATTATGCTTCTTTCTCTTCTTGTTCTTAATTTGTTAAGGTTAAAGTTAAACAAATGAGGCCCCATTAGCTTTGTACACACATAGAGAAAAAAAAAAAAAAAAAAAAACCAATCTTGGATGTGAAATTTTTGTGGTGGTGAAATGGTGCTTTAATGTAGGCGGTGACACTTTTTTACATACATAATTGAGCAAGCTCTGCTTAGAGAAAACCAAAGGGGTGCACTGCAGCCTTCACTATTGGCGATGATCCCCTCTTCAACAAAGCTTCAAATTGAAAAGGGATAGATTTTTCTTCAAATAAACTTTTCATTGATTGTTTCTTTTGTTTCCTCAATCCCGTAGAGGTTTGTTCAATTCTCAAGATCTAAACTTAGGAGGTGAGGATACTAACCTTCGCCCCTGGCTGCATTCCCTGTTTTCTTAATTTTTATTTTCAGGCGGGTTTGGTTATTCTGTCTTTGGTAGAGTACCGATGAAAAAACTCACAGAAACGAATTCGTTGTTGAGGCTCCTAAGGAAAACTCATAAAAAGATCTATTCGTGCATTATTTCACTCTCTGTTGTAGGAAAATTTTCATATATAATTGATCTCATTTTAGATTTTTAGCCTATTGAGATATAAAATCAGAATGTGAAATTGGACATAATTTTTCTATCTTTTAGTAATCATGCAATATTGCAATTGATTAAGACAGCTATGTTTGTTTGTGAGAATCTTGTATCCATCAAAAGTGGTACGAAGAACCTTTTACCGCCTTCTGTTTTTATCTCTTAATGTTCTGATACGGAATTAGCTTTAGTGTGTTGTTGGAAGGTTCTTAATCTTTATGGAGCCTATTGGTTGTGTTAAGTGTAACTATACTCATTGAAACTGAGTTTTATATTAGTTGTAGGTTGTCGTTGATTTGTTTTTAATCTAGATGGAGCTAGTAATTTCAGCTAATGTTAGATGGTTTTAATCTAACATAACGAATAGCTAGTTTTAAATGTGATGTTTTGGACAGATTCTTGTAATTGTGTTTTGTGTTAAGGGTATTTAGACCCATTGAAACTGATATTTTGATGAATTGCTCTTTTAGTAGATTCTTTTTTGAAGTTTTTATTGATTTGTTTGCTTCTGAGTTCTGATCTGTAAATGAAGTTGATGGAAGTGCTTTCCACGCTAAAAATGTGAACTTTATGAATTGCCTCCAAACCTTAATTCTTAAGTATCTGCTGTTAATATTGTAATGCAGAACAAGGGCAGGCTACTCTAGAGGTGACCCCAATTTTATGCATCTTACCCAGCTGGCATTGAGCTCTTCGTTGACAGTACAAAGGTTTGTTAATATAATGGTTTTGTTACACATTTCTTGGTGGTTGTTTTTATCTTTGGCAACGATTTTGAGATTGTGATAACTGAGATTCCTGTATGATGACATTTATATAAAGTTTCACTTGGCAACTGTTTCGAAGTTGAAGAGTGGAGCCCTATTGAATGGTTGTTTATGGCTAAACATTTCGATCGTCAAGGAAAAATCTCCATTTGCATACCACTCAGTAAGTTGGCATCATTAGTTCATTTTCTGCATCCAGATTCTGACTGTTGGTACATAGCACCTGCACCCTTTGTCCATTTTCTTGTCATTTTTATGCAAAAGGTTGAGTTTTGTGAAGATTGTAACTTCTATGTCACTAATGAGTAATCATTTTTATGCAAAAGTACTGTTTTAATTTAAACTCTTCTTGTATACTGTTAAGGTTGTATTCTTTGCGTGTTTAGAGATGTTTTTGGGACTGTTTTTGATGAATTCACGTCATGAGTCGATTCGAGCTGTTATTCTATCATTTCTTAGGATTGGAATTGCCGATCGCATAGCATTTGAATGCTGATTTTTTAGTTATACAAAGTGCATATCTTACTTTGTGATGTGTGATCATGTCTTACTCAGGACCATTTATATTCCAGTGTCTCCAACTGAACAGGAGGGTCATCTGTATTGGGAAAAAGGACATAACAGGGACATACTGTCAAATCTGGCTATAAAGTAGCATTACAGAGGGTTCAAACGAGGTACGTAAATCAAACTCCAGAATGTAATAATAGCACAAGGGAGGACGAAGCTTTCTGGAAGACTCTCCGGAAACTTCAAATTCCGGACGAATTCAGTTCTCTATCTGGAGGGCAGGCCAAAATGCATGTCCCACAGCACAAGCATTAGCAAGAAGAGGAGTGAAAATTCTAGAAATCTGCCCTAGATGCAATGAAGGGATAGAGAAGCTTGAGCATTTATTCCTTCAATGTGAAAAAGCAAAGTGAGTTTGGGGGCTATCATCACTGGGGTTCAATTTTGATGTGGGTGAACCGAAAACATTTGCAAGATGGATAAGAGATTGGCTCCAGCAAGCACCGGACAAGGAAGCTATAGCCTTATCATGCTATGTTATGTACAGCATCTGGATGTCAAGGAATGCAGCAATCTGGAATAATGAAGATCACAAGCCTCATCAGAAGCTTCATATATTGTACTTGAACATTCAAGATGGGAGTCTTAGTTTGATGGATACATTTCAGAGGTGGTGTCTTGGGAACTCTCTAAAATTTCAAGACCTGTACATGTGTGTTGAAGAGTATATGAGTGAAGGGGTGATTGATTTTGAGGAGTATGTGGTTGTTAAGTCTTTCTTCATTGGAATTGGAAGTAATATCAGGATTATATTACAGTACCCTGTTGGTGATGACCATAATTTTTATATGAAGAGAAAAGAGGAATTGTTCCAGGATTATTTGAGAAGCTTTGTGAATGCTGTTTGTGGTTTTATTCTTGTTACATTCACTTCTTCTATTAGGGAGCATCTGAGTGTCATTTTATTTGAGGGATGTAAATTCTTATTGCAAAATGTGTTAAGGAGCAGCACCAAGTGCTGGATTTTATTTCAAAAATCAAATGTAGAATGCAGTTATTTTAATGAGGATAGAATTGTGGGGGCTGGTTTCCTGACACAAGTTCTACTTAAAAATCAAATGAAAATTGTTTTTAAAAATAAAAAAATTAGAAATGAATTTGCTGAAGAGAAAACGAATTAATTTTTAATTTATTTTTTTTATACTTTCTTTCCCTTTGCAGTCTTCGTTTTTTATAGAATTGTAGTTTGAATTTTTTTGGTGATTATTTCGGTAATTTTATGCCCAAAATTAAATATTAGGGGGAAAAAATCCGTCTACATCCTAGGCCCAAATATGTGGATTATGATTTAAAAATGAGACACAAAGAACACAACAAAATTAAGCAAAGCAGTGGTCATAATTGTCAGGTTGTCTGAAAGAAAAACAAAGAATAGTTTACAGCGAGGAATGTTGCACGCTCAATGATCGTTATCATTGCACGAACGAAAAAACACAGCCATTATCTATCAGTTGGACCATTTCGAATGCGATGCGGGAATCTAATGCCCTGTGCAACCGGGATTGTTTTCCACTGTCGCATCATGTTCTTGCATTATTTTGTTGGTTATTGAAGTAGATGGTTTTCAGTGCTTAACAAATCGGATCGGACCGACCGGTTCGATCGGGTTAATCCGGAACCGGTCCGGTTCTTGGAAAAATTTTGGTTTTTTGTGGAAACCTGAGGGTTCAACCGAAAACTAGGTGAACTGGCACAAACCCAGTTTTTCTCTTTTTTAAAATTGTTTTGCAATCCTTCTCTTTATATATAGGAACTTATTTCTATCCACAACCAATGTGGGATGTGGTAAACCTGAAACAAAGGTAAAAATTAATCGCACCTAATTAGGATTCGAACCTGTGTCATCAAGGAAATAAACACTCTTATAGAAAAGTAGTTTGCCAATTGCCATTAAGCTGAGAATGCTCATATGATTAATTAGAAGTTAAATAATTTATATTATTACTGTTCATTTTAAAAACTATCTTTTTAATATTATAAAAATTAACTATATATTAATTATGATAAATATAATATTTGAAATATATTTATGACATCATAATGACGTCACCGGTTCGACTCCCGGTTCAACCCCTGAGCTCGGCTGGTTCATCGTCCGATCCGGTTTGTTAAACACTTAAGTTGGGAATTAATATATTAGATTTGAATTTTCTTTTTTTTCTTTTTGAAGGAAATGTTGATTTAGTGAGGATCGCCTCGCTTATATCTGCATGAAAATTGTGTGATAGTACCTGAGAATTATCAGGATTCGAACCCTAGTCTCTTCAAAGTCAAAAACCTTAACATCAATTGGATGTATCACTGGGTCAAACCATTTGGTACATATATAAGGGAGCGCTTGGCATAAATTTTTCAATAGGAATGATTGAGGGGTCAATGGCAATGGAAATAATTGAGGAGTCGATTGTCCTTGGTTGAAATTGTGCAATGGGTATCATTGTGATTGATAATGCTTGGTTTAGCTCATCATTAATAATGACAATCAGTTAAAATTCCAGTTTACCATTTCAACTATATTAAGAAAATAACCAGATATATAAAGTAAAAAATAAAAAGATAGAGACAAAGTATAGAAAATTAAGTGAAAAAATGTCCGTAGCGAAAGAGAGAGAAAAATGTAGAGACAGAAATGGAATGATAAAGGTAGAGAGAGAGTACAAGGATACATAGAGAGAGACGGTGAGATAACAAATACATAGAGAGAGAGAATAAAAAATTTTAGAGAGACAAAGTGAAGTAATAAAGTTAGAGAGAGAAAACTAGGAAAATAGAGAGAAAAAAATTGAATTTTTTCCATTAATAATGATTTTGTAATTAGAGAGAGAAAGTGAGACACTAAAAATAAGACAAAGTTAGAGAGAGAAAGTGAGATACTAAAGGTAAGACAAAGTTAGAGAGAGCAACTGAAGAATTACATTAGATAGAGAAAATATGATAATAGAAGTAAGAGCATTTTTGGTAGAAAAAATTTGTGTTCACTCACTCCTGAATGGGGCTTGGTGAATACTATGGGGGGTATATATTGAAAATAAGTGAGTGATTGAGGAATTTTGATTCTCATTACCCCAACCAAGTATCATCAATCGCATTCATTCCCTAGTGACTCTCATTGCCATCTTCTACTACCCCCAACCAAGTTCCCCCTAAAATTTGTAATGAATTAACCTTTTAAGTTCACTAGTTTATTTACTTAGTAGGGAAATAGTCAAATACCTAAACGCAATAGAGAGGTTCGAGTAGCGTCAAAAGCAAAATTTGCGCGTTTTAAAGCTAGTCTTTGAGTGTAGTGTCCACATAGGTGGTTTCGTCGTAGATTTTATATGTATTGTTGTTTTGCAGTGATATTTATTTATACATTGTGTATGATATTTATAGTTACAAATTTATTATAATGTTGTTTTGTTTAAAAGCAAGTATACTTGTCACAATATTGTCTTGATTATATTAAACATTCCTATTATAAGCTATTTAGCTTTTGCCTCCTCCTATGTGATTTTAAAATAAACATTTTGTTTCTTTTGTTGACATGTATATATATTGATGAAAATACGTAACCAATCATTGATCCATGAGTTGAAAGGTAAAAAATAAATAGTGAACTGAAAAGGGAAAAAAAAATGGGAATCATGGTCGAAATAATATCTAAATTTCTTTGAAATTTGTCTAAATTATCAACGAGCCTTGTGGTTTAATGAAATTAATCAATTTACATCCCTTTCAATTAGTCAATGGTTGGTTTGATAATTTAATTAGACGACGAGTTTCATTTGTTGATTTGAACAAACCTAAGGGTTTTTTTGGTAATTTACCTATAGATAACTTAGTTCTTCCCTAGAATTAAGAATATATATATTCATATTTCTAAAATATTACATGGATGCCAATTGACATATAAACTTCTTTGACATTTGATGCTCATAGATATAAAGATTAAATTACAGGTCATCTTATGCATAACAATAAAGGTACCCTAAACATTTCGACAGCTAGATTTGTGCAATATCGGCTCACTCCCTAATAGCAACTAAACAATATTATAAGGTATACTGCCTTAAAGCTAAAAATAAAGATAAATCTCAGTAACTAAATAATACGAATAAACTTAGCACATACAGAAAACGAAAAACTTTTATGCCAGTGATTTCGAGAAAGTAATTAAAGAAGACGAAAGGATCACTCCTATACTGGAAAAACTATTCAAAATCGATCACTTCCGCGTAGGGACTACTCAACATTAGTTGAAGTATCGAAACATTAAAATTAGTTCTATTTCATTTCTTTATGTCGCAATTCTATATAAAAAATTTATTTTAATTTATACATTGTGACGCATAAATTATTATATAACTGGGCTATTTAATCAGACATGGGGAGTACTAAAAGTTACCCAAACAAATCCATGAATAGAGGAGACGAGACTAAACACCTTCATTAGGTAAGACAAGAACACTCAATCAAAATCGATAACAATACATCCAAAAACCAAAAAATGAAAAGTTAAAAGATGGAAGAGAATGCCTATTTCCCCTTCATTTCAAAGAAAGAAGGAAGGAGGAGTAAGAGAAGCTTTCTTACTTCTTAGGGGGGAAGTTAGAGAGAAATATGAGTGTTTTCGGGAGTAACCATAGATCGACAACTAAGAACCGAGAGTATTAATTTGCCAAATGACTCCAATCATATTTGACATCTCTTCATACATTGACATATTGCTAAGATTGACGATAAATTCTAAAGGAGGAGAATTCAACCAAATATGGAAAAGAAAAAAAAAAAAAAAAACCCACACGATTCCACTGTCCAGCCTCCCACCAAAAGGCAAAAGCGACAACACATGCAATGTGCCTTATGCTTATTGTTACCAAAAAAATTCAGAAACTGCCTTCCGGCTTCACCATTAATCATTCTTTCCTTGCTCTGTGTGCCGTGCGTTACTTTGGCGTTTTCCATTTAGTGATGGAACTGCCCCATTTTAAAACCAACGGTACCAAAATTCTGTGTGTAATTTTGGTATAATATATATATATATATATTAATATTTGATGGGTGGACAGCATTATTTGAAGTTAGGAAGATCTCAATCAATTAGGGGGGTATGTAATAATTGTTGTAAAAATATTAAATAATAATTTAAAGAGGGTGCATATACAAAGTGAAAATTAAGAATGAAATTGAAGAGTAACTGTCATATCCACAAGGTAAAAATTTGTAGCTATCATGTGATGTCACATTATTCACTTTGCATTTTCACTAATCCAATTATTTTTCTAAAGTTAAAATAATGAAAATAGAGTTTTACAAGTGTTTTTAAAATATAAATGAATTTAGATTTCACAATAGTCTGCCAAATTTCTAAACAAAAGAAATTAAGATTTCCCTATTACATACGTAGAAAAGAAAGAGATTTTAAAACATTTTAAAATCCATTTTTATTGTGTGTGATATTATAAAACATATAAATAATGATTTGTTACACAATATAGTCAACCCATTTCATTATATGTAAAATTCAGATATTATATTATGTCCTTATTATTAATATACAATATTAAACTACTAATGTATTATACATGTTATTACATTAGAAGGGTTTAGTAACTTGCACGAGATCCATCTTTGAAAATAAAGTTAGATGCAGGGTACTTTGCGAGGTTTGATTACGTTGGGAATGATGGGGTTCCGAACCTCCGTCTTGTCAAAGATAGTGCAAAGGTGTATTTTAAAATTTTAGAACTAAACACATGCATCTTTTGGCTATATATTGAGGTAAACATCATTACGTCTCATCAGTAGCCTTTTGATTCGATTGAAATTCTAATAAAGAGTCACTATGCCCTAGCCATTTATTCGGTTGTCAAAATTTTTTTGAAAAATCACTTCTCATCACTAATTTAAACAGAATTAGACCGAATATTCTGAATATGTGATTCTTAATCGACTAATTGGTTTTAATCACGGTACAAACAACAAATCATCCTCGTACAACTTTGAAGTTTCCGTTCTTATATAAAAAATTAAGAAACCCGGCAAAATATTGTCATACTTGTTGATGTTAGAAATAGAAAACGATACGTATCTCCCTCCAAACTCACAGACTCGGCCGCATTAACAAAGCGATAAGCTTAGTTACTAAAAAAGTTCCTATCAAGTTGGCTTACAGATTCTGTTCTTCTGGGAAGAAATGAAGGAATAATTTAAAAAGCAAGATAAGCTATGGTGGCAAGCGCCAACGGCCAACTAGAACCAGCCTTTATTAAATGACCCATTGAGTCATCGAGAAAATTATGGTACATCGATTCATCCATAAAATTATAGTGCAGCAAACCAAACCAATGATGTATCTGTATTCATATTTCCCAAAATAACAATTTATCGTGAATGTATTTGGTTACACCATCCTACGTAGTGTACATGATATACTGAATAATTTCTCATCAATGAGGTACGCATATCCATGCAAGTATAACAGTCCACATAATTTCATCAAGTACACCAACTTGAAGTTATTGTCCAATGGCCTAGCTAACCAAACTCTCCACTCAGTTTGATTGATCAGTTGTTTAATCTGGTTTTTCCTGGGAAAAGTCCAGCCGTTGAAATTCTGCCACGTGTCCTGTATGTATATGTCAAAGGGTACTATATATATATATATATATATATATATTAATATTTGATGGGTGGACAGCATTATTTGAAGTTAGGAAGATCTCAATCAATTAGGGGGGTATGTAATAATTGTTGTAAAAATATTAAATAATAATTTAAAGAGGGTGCATATACAAAGTGAAAATTAAGAATGAAATTGAAGAGTAACTGTCATATCCACAAGGTAAAAATTTGTAGCTATCATGTGATGTCACATTATTCACTTTGCATTTTCACTAATCCAATTATTTTTCTAAAGTTAAAATAATGAAAATAGAGTTTTACAAGTGTTTTTAAAATATAAATGAATTTAGATTTCACAATAGTCTGCCAAATTTCTAAACAAAAGAAATTAAGATTTCCCTATTACATACGTAGAAAAGAAAGAGAGTTTAAAACATTTTAAAATCCATATTTATTGTGTGTGATATTATAAAACATATAAATAATGATTTGTTACACAATATAGTCAACCCATTTCATTATATGTAAAATTCAGTTATTATATTATGTCTTTATTATTAATATACTATATTAAACTACTAATGTATTATACATGTTATTACATTAGAAGGGTTCAGTACCTTGCACGAGGTCCATCTTTGAAAATAAAGTTAGATGCAGGGTACTTTGCGAGGTTTGATTACGTTGGGAATGATGGGGGTTCCGAACCTCCGTCTTGTCAAAGATAGTGCAAAGGTGCATTTTAAAATTTTAAAACTAAACACATGCATCTTTTGGCTGTATATTGAGGTAAGCATCATTACGTCTCATCAGTAGCCTTTTGATTCGATTGAAATTCTAATAAAGAGTCACTATGCCCTAGCCATTTATTCGGTTGTTAAAATTTTTTTTAAAAAGCACTTCTCATCACTAATTTAAACAGAATTAGACCGAATATTCTGGATATGTGATTCTTAATCGACTAATTGGTTTTAATCATGGTACAAACAACAAATGATCCTCGTACAACTTTGAAGTTTCCGTTCTTATATAAAAAATTAAGAAACCCGGCAAAATATTGTCATACTTGTTGATGTTAGAAATAAAACGATACGTATCTCCCTCCAAACTCCGCATTAACAAAGCGATAAGCTTAGTTACTAAAAAAGTTCCTATCAAGTTGGCTTACAGATTCTGTTCTTCTAGGAAGAAATGAAGGAATAATTTAAAAAGCAAGATAAGCTATGGTGGCAAGCGCCAACGGCCAACTAGAACCAGCCTTTATTAAATGACCCATTGAGTCATCGAGAAAATTATTGTACATCGATTCATCCATAAAATTATAGTGCAGCAAACCAAACCAATGATATATCTGTATTCATATTTCCCAAAATAACAATTTATCGTGAATGTATTTGGCTACACCATCCTACGTAGTGTACATGATATATTGAATAATTTCTCATCAATGAGGTACGCATAGCCATGCAAGTATAACGGTCCACATAATTTCATCAAGTACACCAACTTGAAGTTATTGTCCAATGGCCTAGCTAACCAAACTCTCCACTCAGTTTGATTGATCAGTTGTTTAATCTGGTTTTTCCTGGGAAAAGTCCAGCCGTTGAAATTCTGCCACGTGTCCTGTATGTATATGTCAAAGGGTACTATATATATATATAAACACCAAATTTACAGTTTGCAGGAATGGGACAATTCATGTTGTTATCTACCCTTTCTTCCAAGCATAGAGATGCTCAACGTTTAGATTTTGACACCAAAAACAAAAGGAACTAATCATTGTTTTTATTATAGCCATATATATGATGGGAATTAATATTGATTGATTGAAGTCGTTATTAGTTCAGTTGATGATCACGATTCAACGTAGGAAATGGAGAGATACGAGGTTCTGAAAGACATTGGTTCTGGGAATTTTGGTGTGGCCAAGCTGGTGAAGGATAAATGGAGTGGTGAGCTTTTTGCTGTCAAGTATATTGAGAGAGGTCAGAAGGTCTGATTCCTTTATTTTCTTTGGTTCATATCTGTTTATACTTTTTCTTGGATTTGATTGGTTCCTTTGTTGATGAAGATTTTCATTCTGGGTTTTTCTTTTTTTTTTTTTTTTTTCTGTTGTAGATTGATGATAATGTGCAGAGAGAGATCATGAATCACAGGTCCTTGACCCACCCAAATATCATTAGATTCAAAGAGGTAAGTTTTTTTTAATCTGTTTTCAGGGTTTAAAAGGCCCGCAATAAGTACTTATTCGCTCTGTCTTACTAAAAAAAAAAAAAAACCGTGTTTCTAATACTGTTTTCGTGAAGTTATCCCGGAAGCTTAGACAATCAAGTTCAAACCTTTTTTAGTGATTGTAGTGAAATAGCATGATTTCATTTGAAACCATTTTTAGAAGCCCTAAGTCAAAATTTATATACAACCCTTAACTTTCTACAGGTATTCCTCACTCCAACTCATCTAGCCATTGTCATGGAATATGCTGCCGGCGGGGAGCTTTTCGAGAAGATCTGCAATGCCGGTAGATTTAGCGAAGATGAGGTATCGTATTCCGACGATCTTTCTTCATAGTTATTCTTAAATATTGATTAGGATTTTCTTGCATAATCTCTATGAATTCAGTGGATTTTTTACTAATATATGTTCACTTGTCACTGCAGGCAAGATTTTTCTTTCAACAGCTTATATCAGGAGTTAGCTACTGTCATGCAATGGTATCCCCTGAGAGCCCTTTCATTTCATTAATAATTCAACTATATTTGCGGAGTTGACATACTAAATTTGAACTTTTAATGCAGCAAATTTGCCATAGGGATCTTAAGCTGGAAAACACCCTCTTGGATGGAAGCACAGAGCCGCGTCTCAAAATATGTGACTTCGGCTATTCCAAAGTAATGATCTTTTCAATAAACAGTACACAAATCGTACACAATTTA
The DNA here is from genome assembly GCA_016801395.1 of Leptodermis oblonga. Lineage (NCBI taxonomy): Eukaryota > Viridiplantae > Streptophyta > Magnoliopsida > Gentianales > Rubiaceae > Leptodermis > Leptodermis oblonga. The sequence goes on from CM028760.1 coordinate 39,219,143, forward strand.
AAGTTGCTAACGAGTGTATGTATGTATACCAATTTTCAGTCTTCAGTATTGCATTCTCAACCAAAATCCACCGTTGGAACACCTGCCTATATCGCACCAGAAGTCTTTTCAAGAAAAAAATACGATGGAAAGGTAGGTGTCTGTTTGACCATTCTCTGTCTCTCTCTCTTATAACTAATTCTCAGTATATAATAATTCTTGATTTGATTTGATTGGATAACCTAACAAATTAATCAGTTGACTGACTTATTTCATGGCTATGAAGACCGCAGATGTTTGGTCATGTGGGGTTACTTTGTATGTGATGCTGGTTGGTGCTTATCCTTTCGAAGATCCAGATGATCCAAGAAATTTCAAGAAAACAATCAACGTTAGTTACATTAAAAATTTTACATCCCTCAAATTTGACATCTTCTTTTGATTATGAATGAATATAAACGCTCTGTTTTTTGGTTTAACGCAGAAAATTCTCAGTGTTCAATATTCAATTCCTGATTATGTTCGTGTTTCCAAGGACTGCAAACATCTCTTGTCCCGGATTTTCGTAGCTGACCCGGAAAAGGTCAAATATTATGCTTCATCCTTCCCATTAGAAGAGTCGTGTTTTTAATACTATCAAGCAACGGTTCACTTTTCTCTTGCAGAGAATTACGATCCCAGAAATCAAGAAGCACCCCTGGTTTTTAAAGACTTTGCTTCCAGAATTCTTGGAAGGGGAAGAGGCAAGCCAACGAGGGGATAAAGCAAACAACCTTCCGCAGAGCAATGAAGAGGTGTTGGCTATAATACAGGAGGCGAGGACATCACCGTCGACCGGAGGGCCGAAAATCGGCGAAAATTTCTTAGGAGGTAGCGATGATCTTGACGATTTGGATGAAGATTTGGACGTAGACGAGACAGATTCAAGCGAGGATTTTGTCTGTTCATTATGAATGTGTGAAAAATATCGTCGCATCGTGCATCGCAGGTTGCGTCGGGTGCGACGATAAAAAAAACTGTAGAATTCTTAATTCTAAGCTTGTGATCATCTGCAACTTTTGCTAGTCTTTTTCGTGTTTATGTAACCTTATAATTCTATAATCAATAGCAGTTTTAAGGTCATTTTCAGGAAGAAATCGGAGGTCGTTGTAAAATTATAAAATGAGTGGTGGGTGAAAATGGTGTGATGTGTGAAAGAGGGATGCAGCAGATATCTCTGTCTTTCCTTAAACTTTCAGAGATTAATTACGTTATCTGTAACAGGGTGATTGGTGCGTTCAAGCATGCACGTCTCATGATCTTTGTTCCCAATTCTTAATGATTAGTGTTCTAAAGTTTATTGTCTTTGTTAATTTAATAATTGGGTTCTATTCTATCCTCTTGATAGCGGCCACGAAGTTTAATCGTTTTGCAGCCTTCCAACCAATCCGTGGGTTCTTGGATTAATTTTATTAGCAATTTGGATATACTTTTTTATCCTTACTTTTGCTTGTCGATGTATGGACAGGTTAGGAAATAATCACAACTTAAAGCGATGTCAAGATCATATTTGTAGGCACGAATTAGTGCATCAATCGTCAGTTAAAAGTTGTGATTTAATTTATACTTCTCTCCTTTTTTTTTTTTTTACCTATTTAGAATTAACTTACAACTGCCTTCCCAACTTCTTTCCTCCTCGTCTTCCCATAGAAAAGATGATATCAGTAATAGTAGTATAAATTCATAAATTAAAGATAAAAGACATCATATAGTAATGATATGAAAAACTTTTGTTCATATATATATATATTTGCACTTATGCACTTCCTTTTTAAACGTAAATTTATTATAAATCATACGTAATAATCTAGCAATATTATGAAAAGTAAATATAAATACATGAATTTTATGGGAAAATAATCTATAACTATAACTTTTTTATTGTGACCAAAATAATAAAAATTTTCTTACTAATAGATAGGATTGTGGCATTTTTTTTAAAGCTAAAAGACTCCCTCATACTCTTTATTACTACTCTTTTGTCTCATTAGAAGAGTTATTATGTAAAAAATGTGACTAATTTAGTGTGGCAAGAAAATATATAATTTGGCTTGTAATTTATAACAATAAAATTTTGTCTCGCTAGGAGAGTTATTATGTAAAAAATGTCACTAGTTTAGTGTGGCAAAGAAAATATATAATTTGGCTAATAATTTATAACAATAAAATTTTGTCCTTTTTATAGTATAATTTCAACTGGAGTTGGGCCTTGTCCGTTTGCATATTTTCAAAAATATGTTTCTAAAATTTTGCAAATAAATATTAATATCTCATTATTTTCAATCATATTTTTACTATTACATTACACACTTTTATATTTTAAATACACTTTCATATTTAAATATTATTTTAAAAAACTAACTTTTCAAAACTCCAAAACAAACAAGGCCTTGGTAAAAAAACTAGCGGACCCAAACTGGACATAACTGAAAATTAAGTTAAATTCAGTTTGGGCTCAGCTTTTATACATATGTAAAAACTAGGGGTGTCAAACGGACGGGTATTAAATGGGTGTTAAGTTAATGGGTAATGGGTACCCATTATCCATTCAATTAATGGTCTTAACTCAAATGAGTAATGGGTAGCTATAGGTACCCATAATACCCATTATACAAAAATATAAGGCTTATTTAATAGTTTATTAATAAAAAAAAAATTTAATTTTTAATTTCATTTTAATTTTTTTTAAAGCGAATTTTAATTCTTTGAATCTATTCTAAAATTTGAAATATTAAATTTTATATACTTTTATATTTAATCGTATGTAATTTTTTGTCCAAACATAATTTTTAATTTTTTTATATTTATATAAACTCGTGCATGCCCCGACACCGAAACTGGGTCCGGGCCAAAACTGGGCCCGATGCCCAAAACTGGGCCAGAGGCCGAAACTGGTCCGAGGCCCAAAATTGGGCCCAGACTGAAACTGGGCCCGGCCCGAAATCGGTCCAAAACTGAACCGGCCTGGCCCGAACCCAAACCCGCCCTAAACCCGAATGAATTTTGAATTAGTTTTTATAAGTGGGTTATTTAAAAATATTCTAAAAAAATAAATGGAAAAAAAACGTAAAGTAATTGTAGGACACGAAAAATAAAGAAAAAGAAAAAATAAGTTTGAAGAAAAAAAATAAAATGGGCACACTAAAATAAATGAGTTGTTGGTTTTTTTATTTTTTATTTTTTATTTTTATACTTTTAAGGGTAATTTTGGATGGGTATTTTTGATACCCATGATGGGCGGATTTTAGGGTACCCAATGAGCTACCCTAAATCCGCCCATTACATATTTAGCCTAAGCCCACCCAACCCATTATTTTTTAAAGTGGATTTTATTGAGTTAATACCCAATGAGTTTGGACGATTTTTGAGTTAGTGGGTTTTTTTACCACCCTAAAAACTAAAAAGGACACCCACGATCACTTGCCCAATCGTTACTGGAAGTCTGGAATAAAATGACGCCCATATAACATTCTAAAAGCCCATATTGCAATAGAGATTTTAAAGTCCGGCCCAGAGCCCAAAAACCCTACAGCTCAGCGTCCCTCATATATACTGTCCTGGGAGGCTCAGAAACCCTAACCTTATTCCAGGAGAGGCAGATTCCCCAGCAGCGGCTGTAGAAGCGGCAGTTTCCGGCTCGTCACCATGAAGGTTATCCTTTCTCTCTCTAACGTTCTCTCGCTCACTTGCTTAGTTTGATTCTCTTTTCATTTGATGGGTTCCTTTATCTTTCATGATTCCCTGGAAATTATGTCGAATCTTTGATACTTGAAGGAACAGATTCAAAATTTTTGTTAAGAACAGACTCGTTAGATTATTTTCGTCCTTTTTTGCTTCCTTAGTTCTTATATACTCTCATTCTGACGTCTCACCTTTGGGACTTTCGAGCGGAAGTTTTTTGGATTTGTCTTACTTTTGGATATTTGTAGTTTTGTTGTCTTTGTTACTGATACTATATTTTGCTTATGATTGTGATTGCAGTTTAACATTGCGAATCCCACCACCGGCTGCCAGAAGAAGCTGGAGATTGATGATGATATGAAACTGTACGGTTCTCCCCACTCTATTCTAATCGAAACCAGTATCAATAATAATAATGGCATGCTCTTAATTATGTTGAAATTTTCAAAATTCAGATTTGTGTGTTTGGTAGCTTGAAACTGAACGCATTTTTTCATTAAATTTGAGTATTCAGGTGTCTGACTTGATAAATTTTTTGATAAATGATCATGTTTAATTGGGTTTTTTGGGTAAACTTATAGAAGAATTTCATTATTTATTCTCCCTAGAAGATAAAATGGATGTGTGAAAGCCTGTGCAATGACAAATGCAGAAACTGCTTGGGGATTTTTGTTATTTGTTAGCTCCTAATTGGGTGATAAGCTCTGAATGAGATTCACAATATTATAGTCTTATTGTAGACATTATGCCTGTTCTCCTGAGTGGATCAACATCTACTGAATTTTGTGTTCTGTTGGAACTAATGTAATTAAGCAGTAACTAGTGTGAAGCCCTAAGGTGACCAATCTTTGAATTGTTATGTTAGTTACTGATTCTGTGTACAATCTTGACTGTAGAATTATTTGTATGCCAAAATTTGTATAGTATGGGTTTGATTTTTTTGTCTGAACTGTGACTCTAGTTGGAAGGTGATCCATGTACATAATAGGAAATAAATAAAATCAAGAAATAAGCATGCTCAAGCTTCATATTCAGTTATGATTTTTCTGGTATATGTTTTTATTTTCTTACATATGTTACACAGTATTTTGCTGTAATGTAGATATCTACTCTTTGCAACCTTTTATTGCTTCTGGGTGTTTTTCTTGATTTGTTATATAAATTCCCTAGCATTGCTGATATTGTACTATTTTAATTCTCAGGCGAGTGTTTTGGGATAAAAGAATATCCCAGGAGGTCAATGGAGATGAGTTAGGGGATGTATGTCTCTTGTTACAACTGCTGTATTGCTTCTTGTTGTGACTTGTTACTTTTCTATATGTTTCTAAAAAGTTTCTCTACTTTCCAACTATCAACTATTTCAGGAATTTAAGGGGTACGTTTTCAAGATTATGGGCGGTTGTGACAAGCAGGGTTTCCCAATGAAACAGGGAGTCTTAACCCCAGGGCGTGTTCGCCTTCTTCTGCACCGAGGTTGCTAATTTTTCATTCATGATCTAGTAGACCTAGAGCTGCATCTAGTTTTCACGTGTTAATTTGATTTTTCTTTTTGCAGGTACTCCTTGCTTTCGTGGCTATGGACGAAGAAATGGAGAACGAAGAAGGAAGTCCGTCCGTGGTTGCATCGTCAGCCCAGACCTCTCTGTTCTGAATCTTGTCATTGTTAAGAAGGGTGATGCTGACCTTCCTGGTTTGACTGATGTGGAGAAACCCCGCATGAGGGGACCAAAGAGAGCTTCCAAGATCAGGAAGCTCTTTAATTTGTCCAAAGAAGATGATGTACGGAAGTACGTAAACACATACCGACGCACATTCACGACAAAGGCTGGTGAGATATGCTTCTTGGTTTGGATTCAACATCTCAAATAAACATTACCATATTCTTGTGGGTTCTTATGCTGGTTGGTTCCATGTTTTTTGTTAACAGGGAAGAAGGTAAGTAAGGCTCCTAAGATTCAGAGGTTGGTGACCCCATTGACCCTTCAGAGGAAGCGTGCCAGAATTTCTGACAAGAAGAAGAGGATCGCTAAGGCCAAGTCCGAAGCAGCAGAGTACCAGAAGCTACTTGCCACAAGGCTGAAGGAGCAACGCGAACGCCGAAGCGAAAGCTTGGCGAAGAAGAGGTCAAGGCTTTCAGCTGCTTCCAAGCCATCTGAGGCTAAGAAGTGAGCAGAAATGGGATAGTAAAACCCGAACCCCTCATAATTTTGTAGTCTGTGATCTTCAATTTCTGGATGTCATGGTTATTTTCAATTTTTTTTTGTTCTACAATTTTCTCAAATTGCCCTTGTTGCTCGTTGGATATTTTAAGTGCTTTTGGAGAAGTGTGGTAGTTAAGTTGGTAGTAAAGGTTTTATGGATCTTTTTATAAGATTGTACTGAATATTTATGAATGCTGCTTTGAAGGATTTATTTTAAGATGTTAGAAAAATGAATTTGGAGGATAGATTTTGAGTGAAGGCATGCCAAAGTTTAAAAACCAAGGAAATTAGTAGAGGGTTCTAATTGATTTTTTTAGTAAATGTAAGACAAGGTGCAAATTTTAAATGCTGTGTGTGAATATGGGTTGAGATGGAAAATCACTTATTTACTTGGCCATAAAGGTTTAAGACCTCAATTTAATGGACTCTTTGAAGATCTACTCCCTCTGTTTCTAAATTAAAATTAACAAAAATAGTTGAAGTAAATTCACACTTCTTAAAAAATATAGGGAAACATTCATATTTACGCTTAGTAAGTATTCCTTCTGTTCTTTGATAAAAATATACTAGGCAGCACTATCTATCTCGGTTGTAGTTGGTTATGAAGGGTGAGTGAATACAATTATAAATGCGTTCTCTTTTTTTTCTTGGCGTAAGATTGCGTTTCTTTATGGTTTTTACTCGCTCAACGATTACGATTTTTCTCTTGGCATAAGATCGCACTTTCTCCATAGTTTTACTCACTCAACAATCACGATTCTTCCCTTGGCGTAAGTCGCACTTTCTCCACAGTTTTACTCACTCAATGGTCTCTATTCTTCCCTTTGCGTAAGCCACAGTTTCTCCACGATTTTACTCACTTAACAGTCATGATTCTCACCTTGCTGTAAAGACCGCACTTCTTCACAGTTTTACCCACTCAACAATCACGATTCTCTCCTTGATGTAAAGACCGCACTTCCTCCACAGTTTTACTCACTCAAAATCACGATTCTTTCTTTGGTGTAAAGACCGCAATTCCTCCATGGCTTTACTTACTCAACAATCAAGTTTGATCTAATAGTGATAGATAGATAGTTTTGGAAGTTAGAAAGATGATCTTTCTTGAGACAAAGATCGAGGGGCGATGACCAATGAGAGCTGCCATCTCATGCATTCGATCCACATGTTTGGAGTGTCATAGAAAAGTGTAGATCACGAATATTACATACATTGGTTAAAAAGCTGGACTAATAGTTCATTCCATGAGAAAATTGAAAACCAAAAGACCAATTAATATGGTACCAAAAGACTTTCTTTTCCAAAAACTTAATTACTATTCCCTCACTCCCAATCAAAGAGTCCAATTTTTTAAAAAAAAAAATCTTGTCCCATTTAAAGAGTTCACTTTGAATTTATTGACATTACATAACCTTACTAATATTATAATGTGTGGTTCACAATTAACCCTTACTTCTAAAGTAAGGATATAAGTGAAAAATATGGTGGTAAATTACTTATTTTAAGCGTTATACTTCACAATCCATAATAAGTTGTACACATTTCAAAGTGGACTATTTGAGTGGTACGGAAGGAGTATTATGAAGTTAACGAAGATTGGATAATCAATCAAAATGAAGATTCACATTTTGTTGGAAAAATAAAAAAAATCATAATTAATACAAGTTTTGAGGGGTGAAAAAATGGCATGAAAGTTACAATCGAAGGAACAGAATATATAGGTACTCAAATAAGTGTAGTTCATGGGAAATGCTGCATCTGCTCTTAACTTTCTGGAAAACCGTAAAAATGCAGTTAATACTCCTATTTGGAGAAGCATAAAATAAAGGATAATAAGATTTTTCTTTCTCTTTCTCCAACTAAAATTTCCAACATTACACTTATCTAATAATAGAAAAAAATTGACTTCAAAGTTCAAACACTTGTCAAATTACAAAAACTCCCTAAAGTTTATTTAAATTATCAAGTGGACCATGAGGTTAGAAAACTGCCAAACAGATCCTATTTTGTGAATTTGTTCTTTTCCACATTTAGGTGTTAGACAGTGTTTTAACAAATCTAAGTCTTCTTAGTTATTTTCCAAACTTGAAGGTTCATTTTGTAATTAACCCTATTTAGCAATCAGTGTGGTTCCTGCTCAGTTTTCTCCAGACAGCAAAAGCCAGAAAGATCCAAATCTTCTTCTTCTTTAGCAACAGTTTGCTAAATTCCAGACATGAATGATTGCTTTGGAGAAGGCCAAAAAAAAAAAAAAAAAAAAAAAAAAGGGTTGTGGATTCCATTTGCAAATTGCAACACACAAAGCCAAATAAAATGACTCAAAAGTACAGAAGCAGCAGTGTCTGGCTTTGCAGTTTTCCACTTTTCAAGAGGGAAAAGGCCAATGAAAAAAAAGGTTGTCCTTCAAGTTGTACTGTACAAGTTCTTGAAATTTTTTTGAGGGCTAAACGCCATTCGTTTTCCACGCCCGGGACCATCCCTTTTGTCCACTATTTCCTGAACAAATTGTTTGCCCTCTGTGAATCATCGTTTTTCTTTAATGTTTATGTTGTATTAACGTAAGTAGATAGAAGAATCAAAGTTAACATAATAATATAGTCATCTGATCTCTGTCATAGAGTTTCATATATATTTTTTTCCACTCTTAACTCTGATATGATATACATTGGATTAGGATGATTAACAACTCTACAATTCTTCCTAATCTCTCCGGGGCGGCCAGATTGCAAATCGCCGAGTTTTATCATCCCCGTGACGAATGCCTTAAAGAAGACTTCTTGTTTGGACTCGAAAAGCTTGACATATCTTCTTGTTTGGGGGAAGGTGTGGAGTGTTTGATCCGAATTCAGGAAGCCTCTCCCGTTGACCAAGTCTTTGAAGTATTGGTTGTCGAATACTTGTGGGGTGGCGTCCAAATCTCCAGTTACTTCTTCGTCGCCACCTTGGGGACAAAGCTTGTTTAGCTTTTCCCTGTAAGCTGGTTCAATGGCTGGGTCTGGCCGGCCTGTCCCAGATTGGTTGTAAAGCCGGAACATGATGGAAAAACATCTGCCTTTGCCAATTGAGTGAGAACCTGAAAGGGCTACTAAATCCATCACGGACAGATTAAACTGGCCGAAAAGATTGATGAGAAAGCTCGCATTTGCTCGGGGACTCGGCATGATCTTGTCTGTGTCATCTATGCTTGCTGTCAAACTGTCCAGCCGGCCTAATGTTACTTCCCAGCTTGGTCCTCCTGTCTGTGTAACAACCAACATTGAAAATCGTTGTTTTCATCTTACGTTAGTTAGGCTGTCATCATCGACCAAATTAAATATAACGATATACCGTAACTTGATTCAAGAACCAATGGTACTATACCGTTATCAGATTAGCAAATCATTTTTAAAAATACATAAATCTGATTTCAAACAGTATCATTAAATAAGGACCGTAGAAACTAAAAACACACATATCTCATTTTTCGCTGTTGGTTCTTTTAAATCAAATATACAAACAAACAATGATCTGGGTTCTGCAAAATCTACTAAAAAAAAAAAAAAAAAATCTGATTTTAAAGAACTTCATTGGAAAAACGGAGGCAGAAATCTTACCAAAACTACAGCGTCTCTCGAAGCCATGATGACGATATCCGCGCAAGAAACGACTCCAGGGCAAGCCGCTTCCAAGGCCGCCTTTGCTTCATCAATAACTTCAAATGATCGGAGGGAATTAATGTTGGATAAGCCCTGTTTCTCCCCGATCATGTTTGGAGTATCATCCAGAAGTAGCGAACCATCACAACCCTACAAATTAAGAACCCAAACAAACCTCAGTAGCCCAAAATCAGAAACCCAAGTACAGAAAAACAACAAAAGAAGAAACAAAAATCTGAAGCCTTACATTGACAAAGCAATCGTGAAACTGCAAGCGCATGACGGACGCGGCGTTTCTAGGTTCCCTTTTCATGGAGTCTCTGATGACGCCCCGGACAATGATTTCCGCGTCCGGACAGGTTTCCGAGTAGAATCCAGGCCTGAGTTCCGTTGCCGTTGCCGCGGCCGCGAGAGCAGCAACGAAAAAGAGTGAAAACAGTACAAAAAACAACAAAGGGGATGACATCTTGATCTGAAATGGAGGTCGGAGAAAACAATTTCAATGGGCTTCTTTCAAATTAGAAGAAAAAGGATTCCTTTTTCTGGTGGGGGTGAGGACTAAACAGAGTGCTGACTGGAAACGGAGGCAAAATGGCAATGGGGGCGACGGAGTGTGCGTGTGTTGGAGGGTGATAAGGTAAAAAGTGGAACTGGCTGGGTTTTATAGAGGGGGTGTGGTGGGTGGGCCAGGGGCTTTGATTCTTCAGACATTTGTCAAAGGCTTTGGGTTTTTTAAAAAAAAAATATTTTCTTTTAATATTTCTTTTTATTATTATAATTAAAGGCTTTAATATTATTTTTTTTATTATTGATCCATTCGATTCTCGCAATAAAATAAGGGAAAAATGCCAATTTTTATTTTTTTTGTCTGGACATGTTAAATTTTTGGTCTTTTACGTTTCACTATTGTAAAAATAGTTTTTTATGTTTGTATATTGTTGCAATTTTGGTCTATGTAATTTGTTATAACTAATTTTAAGCAGTTAACTGAGAGATTAACTATTTTTGAGGGTCTTTTGAAATAAAAAAAGTTGAGATTTTCATGTGATTTTCAAATTATTCAGTGTCCTGTGAAATAATTTTCACCAGTTTAGATAAATCTCATAAACAAACGGAAATGGCTGAAAATGAGCCACTGAAATCGTCGACATCATATTTAACTGTTTAAAATTTGTTAGAACAAATTATATGGACAAAAACTATAACAATACGTAAATGCAAGGGATTATTTTTGCAACAATAAAACATAAAAAAAATTTTAAATGCAATATATTCAAACCAAAAGAACAAACCATTTATCCATAAAATAGAGCCGTCCCCACAATTTAGTATAAAATGTGTATTCATTTATTATTGCTTTAGTTATATTTTACTTTTGCAAACACTTGCATCTAATGGGTTGTACTGTTTGACGCAAATGTTTGCATCACGCACTGCGTTTTTTGGGCTTTCTTAAAAGAAGAGAAGAAACGACACGTGATATTTTTACATGAAGAAAATGACATCGAGTTTAGCATCAAAAGTATCGTATATATGTTTTGAAATATTGCATGTCGCTTTTGATGTAAAAGTAGCGTATGTAAAATAAAAAGTGTCAATTTTAAGGGAAGAGGTAGCGCATGTTTAAATAACATGGCGATTGTAATATAAAAAGAAGTGTCTATTTTTAAAAATAATAATAAAAAGTTTCATTTCTTAGGGTATAATTTTAAAGGTAGAAGTAGTGACTCTTTAAAAAAAGGTTTAATTACTTAGGCCTCGTATGGCATGTAAATTTTCTATCTCATTTCACTTTCACTTTTATTTTATAATAATTTCTCATCAATTCCAATACACCTTTTTACATTTCTCAAACACCTTTTTACATTTTCCAAACACCTTTTTACATTTTCAATATAATTTTAATAATTTTAAAATCTAAAACACATTTCAAAAGGCATACCATACGGGGCCTTAGTCTCTTAAGTTGGGATGTTGTCTCCATTTGGTCTCTTAACTTGAAATTATTTCATTTTGGTCCCTTAATTTGAAATTTTGTTTCAAAATGATCCCCAAATCCAAAATTTGACATATATTTGGGCTATTTTCAACTAATATATAAGATTCACACACATTAATATAGAATACAAATGAAAAATAAATGTTAAATAATCTTATTCACCCTTAATTAATCTATCTTGAAACAACTCAAGTGCTAGTAAAAAAATACCTCAAGTAATGTCGGAATTTGGATTTGAGGATCATTTTGAAACAATATTTCAAGTTAAGAAATCAAATAGAGACAACATTCCAAATTAAGGGACCAATTGAGTAATTTAACCTAAAAAAGCAATGCCTATTTCTGAATAATAAAAAGTTTCAATTTTAAAGGAATAATTAATGCTCGTAAAATAAAAGGAAAATTTTCTATTTGGGGCGGTGGAATTCTTAGAATTAATAAAGAAAGTGTAATTTTTACATAAATTTTAATAAAGGCAGTAATTTATTTACTAAAAATAGAAAATAAAAATTATATAGACATAAATTCCATTTACTTTCCCTTTTGCAAAATTCCTCACCATCTCATATTCACTGTTTTTGACACTTAAGAGTTGGCTAAGGCTACAGGTACAAAGAGGCGGACGACGAGACATTTTTTAAATCGAAAGACGTGACACCATCTCGAACCCACATTGTTGCTTCCACATAAATCTTCAATTTCTAAAGAACAACATAAATCTAGAGAATTAATGGGACAATCGTCGAACTCCATTGCTGGACAGCTTAGTGATGACCTTCTCCCATGTGAAAGCAGGGCCGGCCTAAAGTGATGGCAACTGACGTGACGCAAAATGTCAGGTGTAGGATACTACGGTTGGCCCAATGGAGGTCTTGAATGTTCAGACCCAAGGTATAGATTACCGGCTGAAACAAGTGGCGACAAAGCTTGGATTTAGGCTTCCTTAGCTCGGATCAACGTGAATGAGAGTGTGTAGCTTGAATCTGGCTGAAGAGTGCTCCGTCACCGGAGACAAACAGTAAAACAAGCTGGACTATCCCCCTGTTCAACTCCGACGATCAAGTCAGTAAAAACGAAACAGATAAACAGTATTAATCGAGAGCTTAAGCGTAAAGACGATTGCGTACCTCAGTTAGTCTTATGACTTAGTATTTATAGCCATACTTTGACATGTCCATTGCACTATGATGATTTGTATGTCCAACTGCTCTCCCCCCTTTTTACGATGACTTTTACGCTCCTGTCTATCATGGCCTGACTTTGGACTTTTTTTCCATCATTGCTCTGTGTAATTCCTGCATGTATTAAAAATAGGTTCTTGGTCCTATAATGATTTCTAGCTATTATGTCAATGTTATCGTTATTCCAACCTAACTTTCCCAGGCTCGGTTGTTATGATGTCAATAAGAAAATCCTGTATGACCGACTTAAGCTAACAATCGACCTAAGCATGTTTCTTTGGCTCGGTTTTTAGAGAGCTTTCCGACCTAATTTTGGATTTGAACCTTTTATACATCTTTTCTTTCTTACGGTTTATATATTCCTTTTTTGATTGGGCCAGGCCCAATGAAAACTTATTTTTATGCACACCAGCAACCAAGTGCAACTGCCCAGTGCCCAAGAAATTCAGGGATCCATAATTATTAATATCTTATAGTAAAGATTTGTGTACATATATATTTTAATTAGAAGCTATATTTATTGTGTTCGAAAGGGCTGCTAATGCAAAAATATTTTACAGTTATATAAGGCAAACATGTATTCAGATATCATAAACAAAATTATAAATAGGTTTAATCACTATTTGCACCCCCATGCAGATTGAACGCGCGACCTTCCACTCCCTTACACATGGAATATCCATTAGGCTGTTGAAGTTTTTTATATCAATTATAGTTCCCATTAGATTTATCATTTACTCTCTCTCAATTCTCCAAATAATCTCAATTCTCCAAATAAAAGAGTTCGGGCTCTGTTCTTTTCCATTCTTTTTATAAGAATCATAGTTTTTTTCTTTAAATTTTAAATTTTGAACTGAGTAGAAAATTAAGTTAATTTTTTATGTAAATCCAAAAACTTTACATAGATTTTTTTTGGTTACATAAAAAAATTTGGGTTTACATACAAATTTCACTTAATTTTCTATTCAATTCAAAATTCAAAATTTAAAATTTTGGAAGAAAAAAATGATGATTCTTGTAAAAAGGAATGGATAAGAATAGATAGGTTCTTTTATTTAGAGAGTTGAGAGAGAGTAAATGATAATGGTAATGTGAACTATAATTAGTATCAAAAATATAAAAAAATTGTCACACCAAATTTTTGAATACCTAATCCGCTTACCTTATTTTTTGTTTAAAAATGGAAGGACTAAAATTCTTAAATGAACTCAACCATACAACTCACCATCGTCGACTATTGAGTATCGAAACTTTACTTCCCATCTGGAAATAGAAAGAAGCGAAACCATTACATTTTTTCCTTATTTCAAAGTAGCTTTTCAATCTCTACTTTAAATCACTTACACTTTACAACATGACATCCAAAATTAAATCAGCCCCAGTAGAACAAAATAAACAAAAAAACAGAAATGCAGAACAGAACAAAATTTTAAAAAAAATAGAAATGTAAAAACAGAACTAAATATACAAATAAAATTGAAACGAAAAATTTATTTACAAAGTACTGATAAAACCAAAAGCAGCACAAAATTATATGCAGCACAAGATTTGCCAATCGATTGAGAACTTGGCTACCAAATCTTTTACGGTGAGAATAAATTGGCTGAAAAGATAAATGAGAAAGCTTGCATTTTCTCTAGGACTTGGCATGATACATTTGCATATCGAATGAGTACCTGAAAGGGCTACCATATCTACCAATTTTATTTTTAAAAAAATTTCTTTTACATGATACATATGCATAGCTTGCGAACACATTGTGCATCGCTTGGGCACACATTGTGCATAGCTTGTGCACTCATTGTGCATTGCTTAGGAATAGTTTGTGCAGAACTTTGAATGGCAAAACAAAACCCTTGATTTCTTCCATTCCAAATGGAAGACTAAAAGAACTTCGAATGGCAATACTTCGTATCCATCCGAAATTGAAACTCTTTTAGGGGATTAATCATATAGAGGCATGAAGTCCAGCCCCTGACTCCACCCTCTCAATCTGGTGGCGATGGGTTGTCTGCCTCGGTGGCAACCAGATGTGGTGTATCAGAGCATACAGATCTGGAGAAGCAATGGCAGAGGCAGCAGAACAGCTGGACTGGGCCTTAAAAGACCGTGACAATTGGATCTGGTGGAGAAGTGTAGTGGCAACGCGAGGAAGATTAGATGGCAGCAGCGAACGACAGCTTTGCTGAAAGGAACGGCCATCGATGGAGTTGCAAATCTGGAGAATAAGGTAGTGGTAGTTGCTAGTTGGCTAAACAAGAGAAGAACGGAAACAACACCGAAAGTAGCGGCGACGGCCAAGAAATCTGGCACACCTTTAGATATGGGGGAGAGGCGGCTTTAGATCTGGGAAGTCGGCAATAGATCAGGTGGAGAATATTGCAATTGGTGACTGGACCTTCAATGGCAAGAGCAGTGGCACCAGGTATTGAATCGTAGAATCAATACCGATTCTACTAGCGGTGACGGTGTGGTGGCTGCTGTGTTTGACAGCTATGGGCCTGTTCTTTACAAGTTCTGAGAACCAGGTTTGAGTTTTTAGGTAGAGACCAAATGGGTTGAGACCTAGAATAAAGAAACGTCGTTCTCAACCCTAAACCACAACACATATTCCACCACTACCCGGTCCGCCCCGCCGCCGCCTCACCGCCGGCAGCCCAAAACCTAAACCCGCAAAATCCCCAAAATTTCTTCTTCTTTTTTCTGTTTCAATCAAAAGAAGTTGAGCTTGAATTCCATATTTTCCCAAATTCCCAAATTTGGGATTTGAAGATTCAAATTTAAAATCCACTCACAATTTGGTTTGTGAGTGATTGCGGAGGAGGAAGAGGAATAAGAAGAAGAAGAAGAAGAAGAAGAAGAAGAAGAGGAAGAAGAGGAGGAGGAAGAAGAAGAAGAAGAAGAAGAAGAAGAAGAGAAAGAAGAAGAAGAAGAAGAAGAAGAAGAAGAGGAAGAAGAGGAGGAGGAAGAAAAAGAAGAAGAAGAAGAAGAAGAGGAGGAAGGGCCGGCGGCGCGAAGAAGAAGAAGAGGGCCGGCGGGAAGAAGAGGAGGAAGGGCGGAAGAAGAAGAAGAAGAAGAAGAGGAGGAGGAAGGGAAGAAGTGCGAAGAAGAAGAAGAGGGCCGGCGGGAAGAAGAGGAGGAGGAGGAGGAAGAAGAAGGAGAGGAGGAGGAAGAAGAAGAAGAAGAAGATGCGAGAAGGAGAAGAAGAAGAAGAGGAGGCCAGTGGCGGCGGCGGGAGGAGAAGTGCAGCGGCGGCAGTGGGAATTGGTGCTGAAAGCTGGGTTTCATTTATTCTTAAAGAACATGGGTTGGGTTCGATTTTTGGGTTGAGACCCAAAAAATTGCCAAATCCTGTTCTGAGAACCGGGTAAAGAAGAGGCCCTATATTAACGATAATGAGAAGGCTGTGGTTGACTAGCTGGATTAGAGTGATGGAATAATGAATTGTGTGATTGATATTGAGAGACTGGTTACCTTTATGTAATGGGGCATACTATTTACCATTTTACTATTTGCAGTAACATTTTTCTGTGAAAAATCTATTTTACCCTTAAGTATTAAAAAAAAAATTCCCATAAAATCTCACAGCATTTACAGGAACATTAGCAAAATACCACCCTTTGTGGGCGGTATTTTCTCAAAACCTCACCTGGGAGGGATTTTTCTCAGAATCCTGTTCATAGGCCAAAAAATCACCTTTATCCAAAAAATGAGTAGGTTATTTACATACCGTATAATATGGATCGTACTCGTGACTATAAAATCAAATGTTGTGTGTTTTTTTTTTAGCTAAAGGGTAAAATAGACTTTTCATATGAAAATGTTACTGTAAATAGTAAAATAGTTACTAATTTATATAAGTGGCTAAACCTAGAAACCTAGTAGGAATCAATGTTTTGAAAATTGGACTGGACTAACCGGTTGGCCCGGGAACCGGCTACAAAGGCGGTTCGATTTTATGCTTTAAACCGGATTACCAAAAGTCCGGTCAAATCCATCAGGTTGACCTGATGATAGGTCATCATAAGCTTTCCTAACCCAAAGGAGGGACCCATACAATAGGAACCCATATTCCACAGGTTTCAGAGACAACGGCCCAGTTCAGTTGTGCACAAAACTTAAAGAAAATCATGAGGAGCTGAGCCCAATTCCACATCGGCCTGTTTCGTAGAGTCTGTTGACTCTGCGAAACCTTTCATCCACAACACATGCTTCATCTACTTTGGGCCGATCCAAACAGCATCTCTAAGCTATCCTAGTTGGCCCAACAAAAATCAGAAGCAAGCAGCAACCTTGAACCGCGACCCAAGCCCACGCGATCGCAAGCCTCAGCCGCGGCCCATCGCAGCCTACTTCTTCAATCGAATCTGAGGGCATGGAAGCCTACTTGCGATTTTCGCAAGTTGCAGAAGAATCCGGGAAGGATTTAGAAAGTGCATGTTTTCCTATTCCTTTTCTACTTTTAATTATAGTTAAGTCAAGTTACCATAAACTATTTACAACTTGACTTAATTATTAGTTTCCTAGTTTGTTTTAGTTACTAGTTTTCTTTTACAACTTGAATTTGGATTTTCAAGATACCAAATTCAAACTTTCCTTTTCCTATTTTATTTCCTTGTATTTTTCGGAATTCCCATTAAAGGAGATAACCGAAAATACAACTGCCTTATTCGAGTTCCTTTCGAATTTGGTTTGTAATTGGTTTCCAACTCTTGTTGGTTTCTACTTTTAATTATTTTCCTTTTCTTGTTTTTTTTCTTCCAAGTTTTCGAAATTTCCAACTCCTATAAATAGGGGATACCCGAAACCTTGAAACTCAGAATTCATAATACAATTGTGAGGTTTATCCACTTTGGGTTCTCATCTTTATTTATTTTTGACCTTGTGTATTTTCAATGTATTGATAATTCTGCAAGTTCTTGAACTTAGAAGGCCTGTTCAAAACCATCAGTTTTCCGACACATTGTTTTCGTTTGTGAAAAATCATATTTCTATAACGTTTAACATAAGTAGATAGAAGAATCATAGATAATGACAGTGCATGAGTTCAGACAAACATAATATGTATATATTCATTGAGTTTCATATGTTTTTTTTTTTCCACTCTAAGATTCTGATATGGTACTAGGATGAATGATTAACAACCCTACAATTCTTCCTAATCTCTCCAGGGCGGCCAGATTGCAAATCACCCATTTTTATCATCCCCGTGACAAAGGCCTTGAAGAACACTTCTTGGTTGGCCCCGAAAAGCTCGACATAACTTCTTGTTTGAGGGAATGTGTGGAGCGTCTGGTCTGAATTCAGGAAGCCTCTCCCGTTAACCAAGTCTTTGAAGTATTGGTTGTCGAATACTTCTGGGGTAACGTCCAAATCTCCGGTTACTTCTTCATCGCCACCCTTGGGACAGAGCTTGTTCAACTTTTCCCTGAAAGATGGTTCAATGGTTGGGTCTGGCCGGCCTGTCCCGGACTGGTTATAAAGCCGGAACATTATGGAGAAGCATCTACCTTTGCCGATGGAGTGAGAACCTGAAAGGGTAACCAAATCTTGCACGGAGAGATTGAATTGGCCGAAAAGATCAATGAGAAAACTCGCATTTGATCTGGGACTCGGCATGATTTTATCCGTGTCATCTATGCTTGCTGTTAAACTATCCAGCCGGCCTAATTTCACTTCCCAGTTTGGTCCTCCTGTCTGTGTAACATCCAACATTGAAAATCATTAAAAAAAAAAATTGTTTTCACCGTACGTAAATTGAGTTGTCATCGTTCACCAAATTAAAGATAACATAACCGTAACTTGATTCGACAATAAATACTATTCAGTTATCAGATTAGCAAATCCTTTCATTAAAGTACATAATCCATTTCAGGTACTAAATCTGATTTTCAAACCGTACGATTAAATAAGGACCGTAGAAACTAGAAACGCACATATCTCATTTTCAACGTTGGTTCATTTAAATTAAATATATGAACAAACCATTATCTGAGAATTGCAAAATCTGCAAAAGAAAAAAAAAAAAAAAAATCTGATTTTAAAGACATTCATTGAAAAACAGAGGGAGAAATCTTACCAAAACCACAGCGTCTCTCGAAGCCATGATGACGATATCCGCGCAAGAAACTACTCCGGGGCAAGCCGCTTCCAAGGCCGCCTTAACTTCATCAATAACTTCAAATGATCGGAGAGAATTTATGTTCGATAGCCCCTGTTTCTCCCCTTTCATGGTTGGAGTATCATCCAGAAGTAGCGAACCATCACAACCCTACAAAATAAACCAAACCTCAGTAGCCCAGAATCAGAACCCAAAGTTCGAAAAAAAAAAAAAATCTAAAGGCTTACATTGACGAAGCAGTCGTGAAACTGCAAGCGCATGACCGACGCCGCGCTTCGAGCTTCCCTTCTCATGGCGTCTCCCATGACGCCCCGGACAATAGTTTCCGCGTCCGGACAGGTTTCTGAATAGAATCCTGGCCGGAGTTCCGATGTCGCGGCCGCGGGAGCAGCGACAAAGAGGATTGACAGCAGTAGCACAAGCCACAGACAAGTTGCCATCGGAGAAAGTACTTTCAAATTAGAAGAAATAGGATTTTTATGGGGTGGGGATGAGGAATAAACCAATAAAGAGACGGAGGCAAAATGTGACGGGGGCGACGGTGTGTGTGTAGGAGAATGGTGAGGCAAAAAGTGGGGTGGAGGTGCGTGGGTGTGTTTTATAGAGCAGTGTGGATGGGGACCGCAGGGGATTTCAGACATTTGTCAGCTTTCTTCTCTCACCTTTCAACCAACCTATTCCCCCACCACTTCTGTCATCGACATCTTTTTTTCTTTTTTTAATTTTTTTCTTTCAAATTTTAAATTTTAATAAATATAAATATTTTTCATACATTTTAGTTACAATTTCATATAAAATATCTATTCGTTTATATTGTTTTAGTAATATTTTACTTTCGCAAGCACTTACGTCTGATGGGTCATACCGTCTGATGCAATTGTTTGTCACGCACCACGTTTTTGGGGATTTTTTTTTTTTACTTTCTTGTGACATTTTTACTTTCAAAAAATGGTGTGAAGTTTAGTATCAAAAGTATTGCATATATATTATAAGATATTGCATATCAGTTTTTATGTAGAAGTAATGCATGTAAAATAAAGAGTAAAATTAAACCTTGGAAAATGAATGTTTGATAAAATAAGAACCTCGTTTATATAATAAATTCTTTCGTTCCCAACTTGACCCAATGGGCTAAAGAAATAATCTCGCTAAATACATTAAGTAATAAAAATATTTAAATTCTTAAGGGCCCAATAAAAATATAAATTAATTATTATTGAAATACAAAGACACACACACATTTCAATCAATGAGCAAATCTCATACAAAAGTCATTTCTTCTTTAAAAAAAAATGCATTTATAGTTGATTGTTTTTTCCTTCCACCTAAGAATGCATCTAAGAATGTGCACTTGGAATATATCTTTTACTTTTTAGATAGCATTTTGTGCCAACAATGGGGTATCACTCTTTTGACTCTGAGAGAGGCCTGAACCCTCAGCCTCAGTAGACTTTGGGGGCAGTTGTTTGATTCGATATTGGGTGTTCGATTGCTTGGGCTTGGGTTTGTCATCTGCGGACTTTAATTCCAGATGGAGTCTGGTGCAGAAATCCTGGAAGTGTCCAAGGTGCCAGCAATGTTGGCAATATTTCGGCAGTGGTTCATCTATTTCAATTTGTTGGTAAAATCCTGATTTGTCAGCAGTATCCACCTAAACGTGCTAGGGGATGTCCTCCAAAGTATCAATTTCAGTTTGGATGCGAGCAATGTTGGGTCTCTTGACCCCAACTGTTGCTGAGTCTAAACGTAGAGGAGTGCCGAATGTAGACGCAATTGTAAAGATGCCCTCTTTGTTGAAGAAACAGACCGAGAGCTGTGGGAAATTGAACCAAATCGAAACTTTTGATGATTCTCTAGCAACATGAAAAGATAATGTCCACTTGAAAACACGCATCGGATATCCCAATATATACCATACTGTTCTGGAATACATGCGCAAGAAATCTTGTTCATTCAGAAAACGGATCAACACATGGCGACTATCAAGTAGGCCCCACGGTGAAATCAGGTTTGAAACCCAACTTCTCATCAAATTTTCGGATTATATCAAGTTTTGGCCGACCATGAGAAAATTTTCCAATCAGCGAATACTGGAAAGGCTCCGAGTATTGCTCTATTCTAGCTTTGGAGAAGAAAGCTGCTTGAACACCCCTATATTTTCCAATTCTGGGGGCATCAAGATCAAGATGTTTGGGAGGTATGGATTTGTTCTGGAGGAGTTGAGCGTATGTTTTTGGAGGCAGTGGGTCGTGCCCGGTGGTGATGGACGAGGTTGCACCCATGAAAGCGTGATCTGAGAGTTGGTTTAGTGTAGATAGGAGTTTTGTACTTTCTTAGGCATTTTATCAAACAGCTTGTTCACATTTGCTACCTGTCGACGGCCAGATCTGAGCAACACTGTTCTCTCTCCTTCCTGATGTCTTTTTCTGTGCTAAATCCTAGAAGTCTCTTCTAGATCTAAATTGCTTTCTAAAATCCAATGAAGATGTTTTCTTAAAGAATTGTAGGAAAGTTACTCTTAGATGAAGGCTGGAGAAGCCCTCATCTTTTTGAGCAGAGACAGAGGGTTTTTTTTTTAATTTTTTATTATAGGTAAATTACATTTACCTCCCTTCAAGTTTGGAAAATTATTAATATCTCCATGATAAGGTTATATTTTGTGGTTTAATTTGTTGAAAATTTGGGGACTTCTAAGGCAATTTCTGCACTTAATTGGTTTATTTGACTGCAGTAACTAATGGGAGAAGCAAATGAGCACTTGAGCAGAAGTTGGGGGAGAGTTGGTGTCTTTTAAAAGCAAAAATTGTGAAAAGGAATTTCAGTGAGATTCTATCTCCTACTAAGAAAAGGAAAGAGCAGTTAATTAGGAATAATCAATTATCACGATAAAAATTGTTAAGAGAGTGTAGGAAAAACTTCTGCCGATTGAAGGAAGTTGGCGGACGCAATCAGTTCGGATGAAGAGGGGGAGGCAATTTCCACGATTGCGGTTCTTTCTTTTGCTTATAAATATTAGGAAGAGCCTGATTTAAGGCTGTGTATTAATTTATAGGGATAGCACTTGGTATTTTTTTTTTTTTTTTGAGTTTTCTTGTTGATATCCGAAGATGAATTCGTCTTACAATGAATTCAGTTCTTCGGACTCGGTTACATTTGTTTTGTTTTGCCGACGCCCCCTCCTTGCTCCATGAGCGAAGGGTAGCAGTATTACTACCCTTCAGCTCCACCCCACCGGCGGAAGCGCAGCTGAACTAGTTTCAACTGCGCCCCTTTTCTTGCAAAGAAGACGAAGTCTTCTTTTGCAATTTTTTATTTATTTTTTTGGCCCTCGTTTTACTAAGGGCTTTTTATTAATTTTTTTTGCTCTTAGTAAAACGACGTCGTTTTTCCAAGGGCCAGAAAAAAAAAAAAAAACTTAAGGACCTTTGTTGAAAAACTGTGAATTGCAATTAAATCTCTCCCCAAATTAAAAGCCCTAAATCAATTAACCCAACCCAATTCAATCCCAATCACTCACTCCCTCTTCTTTTTTCCTCCCGAAAGAACACACCCCTTCCCCATCAAACTTACCAAATGAAAATTTAATCATTCAATGAACCCAACAACACAATACCATACAAAAATAGTCACCACACTCACACAAGTTATGAAATAAATTAAAACATCTTCAACATTAATTAATCAAGAATAAATCACAATGATAATCACAATTATATAATTTACAATGCTACACTTAAAATTCGGACATATAATTGATCTTTAATAATTAATATGATATCGAACCCAATAATATATTTTAAGTGTTTTTTCAAAGGACACAAAGCCCATGCGCCTATTAAATTAGTGACACTATGACTTTGGTTTAGTGATTAGTAACCTATAATTAATTACATAAATTCGTTCATTCAACGGTGCTTAATTAAATATTTGTATTATATTTTGCTGGATGATTGCCTACGCAAGGGTGGATGTTGATTAAGCTTAATAATTTGATTAGTGGCTAATCCATAAAAATATGGAGTGCTCTGACTTTCACTTTACGTATATAAACATTCAATTACAAATTAAAATTACATCTTTTGCAATTGCAAAATTCAATTATAACATTCAATTATACATTTACAATTTCATATTTTACTTCCCATGACAAAAGAAAGGGAGTAATGTATACAAAAATTAAAATTTACAAACAAATAACTTACAATCTTTTTGCTAGGTGGCAAGAAAGGGAGCTAGGAGGTCTCAGGTAGCGGCGGGCGGCAGCGTTGCAGAGCAGCGGAGATGATTTGACGGAGGGAGCCATAGGTTATGGATAAATTTTTGAAACGTAGTGAAGAGTTCTAAGAACTCTCATGAGGATAAAAGTAAGGAAAAACATTCTCGTGTGAAATTCAACCGGAATGATATTGTCATGGACCCAGGCCTACGGAAATCAATCAAAGAATACGATAGTTCTATTAGAGACCAAGTTCGAAGAGAGTATTTGATTAGAGGCCCTTGTCGACCAATTGGTCATAATTATCCCCGAAAACAATATGGTAAGGATTCTAGATGTTTTCAAAGTGCTTGGTTTGAGAAATATGCATGGTTGGAGTATCAAAAGATGCCGCATTTGTTTGCTTTTACTTTTCTTATTAAGGTTTTTTTTTTTTGGACATATATTATTATGGTTATTTTGATACTTTATTAATATGTATTTTATTTACTGACACGCAGAAAAAAAATTGCCATTACTAGCGGCGAACACAGAACAAAATTGCCATTACGGTCGCCCCCTCTGACATTTTGTTCTGCGTTTGTCACTGGTGCGAATGCAATTTCTTTACTTTTGTTTCTTTGTTCTTTGATTTCATGTCGAGTGCATTTTTTAATTTCGGTTGATCTACTTTTCCATATGTCCTTTTATTAGTTAAGTTCCAATTGGATTGGACTTTGGTTGGCGTGAAAGAGATCAATTCTTTTCCTTTGTTGTTGGGAGCTCAATTGCTGACCAGTTCATTCCTTTTGCTACTTTGATTCAAGCATGCATTGTTTATTATTTCCCTTTTTTAAATTATGTTTAGTGGGTTTTAGTACTTCTGGCAATTATGTGATGCAACATTAATTCAAGTTATTTCACGAGACCGAATTGTTCTTCCGTTTAACTAATGCGAGTTTCTGGATATTCTCTAAGTATAGGTTCTAGAGTTATTTTGGATTTCTTAGGTCTTGATCCTGCTTAAGTAATCTGGAATAATGTAAAGCCAATCGGATAATTCGAGGTGTCCTCAATGGATGATCCGATTAGTGGTAAATTTACCTTTAGGTAAAGAGAATAACAGGTTAGTCAAACAATCATGCGTCAGAGTAGGGTGGCTAGAACCGAGTTCTCCTATGTCTTAATGTTGTTAGTTTGTTAAATCTAGAAAAGCGTCTCTCTAGGTTGCTAGCTAATTAGGAAAATAGTTAAAGATGTGTCATCCTGACTATCGAGAAAGTAAGGGGGAATGAGGTTAGGCATGACGCGTCGTCGGTAACCATAACTGGTTGACTTGGGTTTGTTACTCCATAAGTTTAGGAAGATTATTGCTGCCTCTTGTGTTTTGGTCAAGATTACATAACCTCCCCTTAATTTGATTGTATTATTAATTGGTCCATGTCGGTAGATAATCTATGCAAAGCTAACGATAGTTTATTATCCTACTGACTAATTAATACAGTTTTTCACTCTTGACTACAACAGTTTTTAAATTGAAATCATGCTCCCCTATCGAGTTTTTTCCATAAAAAATTAGTTTTTATTCCAAAATTAATAAAATAGAGAGGGATTTCAAAATTTAGAGAAAGTGAAGGTAGAAACCTCACTTTCTTTGAAAACATTTTGGGCTAGATAGTTTGTAAAGAAAGCGAAGTTGCCACCTTCACTTTCTGTGAAAATTAGGTGATCAACTATTTTGTATAGAAACCGATGGACAGAAACCGATGGTGGCAACCTTGCTTTCTTTGAAAATTTTCAAAATACAGAAAATGAAGCTGTCACCTTCGCTTTCTTAGGAAATAGATAGGAGGGATAAAATTGTAAGGAAATCAACATCCATGCCTTTGCTTTCGATAAAAGAAAAAAAATGTAAAATAAGAAAAGTTTTCACCCCAATTACACAAGACCCTTAACCCTGTTTTACCTCTTTGGATGATTTATTGGTTTTTTTTTTTGTTGTTTGATGATTTTAATGGTCGAATGGATGTGTACTTCCTGGTATAATTATCATTTGTGGTGAATTATTGACAGGGGGTTCGATCCAGTTACAGGGAAGATTTTGCCGAAACTTTAAACTTGTAGTTTGTTCAAACTTTATTGTTCACAAATAGGTTTGCCAAATCTTAGCTTGGATGATTTATTATTGTCCTTTTGGGGTGTGTGTGTGTGTGTGGGGGGGGGGGGGGGGGGGGGGGGGGTTGATTTTAATGGTTCAATGAATGTGTATGAAATGATATCATTGTGGGTTGTGGTGAATTGTTGGCGGGAAATTTGATCAAATTACAAGAGAAACTTTGTCCATTTTTTATATTAAAATCGTAGTTTTTTCAAACTCTTAATGTTTCCAAGTATAATCAAAGTTTGTAACTTGAAAAGTACAAGGACAAATTATATTATGTTTCTGTTGTTATGAGAAAGTTGATTTTGTCAAATTTACTTTTTTTCGCAGTTTTAATAGTAATGGATAACAAAAATGAATTCAAAAATTAGTACACCACATTCTTTATTTTTAATTTCACTTTTTAACTTTTATAATGCCACGGTTCATTGTTGTACAGAAAGTGATGGTGGCAACCTCGCTTTCTTTGAAAATTTCAAAATACAGAAAGTAAAACTGGCACCTCCGCTTTCTGTACAAAATGATCGTTGGGACAATTTTCCAGTTTGCAAAGGTGGTAGCTTCGCCTTTTTTTTTTTTTAATTTTTTTATTTACATAATACAAAAGCGAAGATGCCACCTTTGTTTTCTGTGTAAAGTTCCCAATACCATTTTGTAACCTACGATTTTTTTAGAGTGAATAACCTTTATGCATTTACTTTTTGAAAGTGTCCGCTTTAGTACCTAAACTTTTTTTTTTTGAATGTACCACTAATTTTAACGTGCCGGGAAGGTACTTTCTCTGTTTACCTCGTTAGAATTGACGGAAAGGCCATCATGTGCGTCTCACATGTATTTTTTTAGGGCATTTTTGTCCGTTCACTTTTCTTTCTTTTTTTTTTTGTTCTTCTTCTCCCTTCTTGCTGCTCTTGCTGTTGTCGAACCAATTCACAATTGCATTCACAAAGCTCTTCACAAATCTCAATCAACATTGGAGAAATTAATGATTCAATCTGGATCCCTGCTCTTACTGGGCTTATGCTTAAAACAATTTTGAGCTATGACAACCTTTTCTTTCTTCTTCCGCCCAGCGCCGCCGCCGTGCATGGCTGCCTTTTATTTCTCCTTGCAGGTTTCCGTTCTGCAAAGCAGAAACGACAACCCAGTTCGCGACTCCAGATTCGCTTAATCACAAATCTGAAACCATCGCAACCAGTCTGTTCGTGCCACCGACAGCCGTTCATCTTCTCCGGGGAGTCAAGATACAACCCCGCAAAACCAGTCTCGACCGCCGCTTCTCTTCCCTCTTCTTCTTTTTTCTTGTTTTGCTTTTATTTCCCTTCTCGCTTTGCGACCCTCTTCTTTTACAGTCTCCTCTATTTCCACTCTCCACTGCCCATGGGTATATGATTTTGAATCTTGATTTTTCTTAAAAATATTGTTGGAAGATGGAATTTTGGACAAAATAGTTGGGATTTGTTTGCAGGAACGTATTGTTGGACAAAATAATTGTGATTTTGCTGGGTAGTTATTTGATTTTAGAGGAAAAATTGGATTTCCAGTGGTTGTTTATGACCCAAAACCGATATGCAATTCTTCATGAAGAATTGCATATATGTTTGAGTAAAATATTGTCTACCGATCCAATATTAATGAGGAAGAACTGCAGTGGATTGTTTGGGGGACGAAGGGAGGGGCGGAGGGAGGAGGAGGAAGAAGAAGAAGGATGAGGAGGAACTTAAGAAAGATGATGAACAGTAAACGTGGAAGAAGGAAAAGAAAAGAGGGGAAATAAGAGGAGCAGCGAACGGACAAAAATGCCCCAAAAAAATACATGTGAGAGGCACATGATGGCCTTTCTGTCAATTCTAACGGAGGTTAACGAAGAAAGTACATTTTCGGCCCGTTAAAATTAGTTTAGTTACATTCGTGGCTTAAAAAAAAAAAAAATTTAGGTACCAAATCGGACACTTTCGAAAAGTAAAAGTATATTAAAGGTCGTTCACTCATTTTTGTATGAATAAAATTTCAAAAAATGAAAAAAGTAAGGAGAATATTTAGAAAAATTTTATGAAAAGTATTTTATGCCTTATAAATTTTGTTCAAATTGTGGTCATTTTGGCTCTATAATTCCAAATATTCTATTAAATAGTTGCGCGAAGGTGGCAACCTTGCCTTTTTTTACAAACAATCTTGCCCAAGTTTTTTCAAAGAAGCGGGATTTCTACTTTCACTTTTTCTAAATATGGAAATACCTAAAAAATGCCTCTATTTTCGTAATTTTAGAATAAAATCTCTTTTTTTTTTTTTAAGTGTTAAGTGTAAATAATCCTCCGTGGTTTCATAAACTATTAAACAACCCCTTGTGGTTTAAAAACATGTTAATGACACCCCCTCTCCCCCCTGTTTTGCCCATATTCATAAAGTTAACAGAAGTTAATATTAACTAACAACAGGGACTTAAAAAAAAAAAAAAACAAACAAACTAACTAACGGCAGTGCCCACATCATGTACATTGGTTGATGCTTGAACATCTTTATATTAGTTGAGCCACTGCATAGGTTCATGCGATTATCAAGGTAAGTAAATATTAACCATTCGCACCAAATGGCCTAAACTTTTTATTTTCAATACTTTTCTCAGGTATTCAATCTTTCAAAGCAACAATCTCTCACACAGACACAGGCATGAGAACGAAAAACAGGTTGAAGCAAAGCACGAAAAGAGTTTCATACAAAGAGTCTGAGTTGTACCTTATGATTTATAAATAATTATAACACTGAACTCTTTTAATGGGGACAAGATAAGTAATTTGATTAATTTCGACTGTTTGATTCATCAAAATAAAAATTTCAAGTCAAAGTTAAAATTGAATTTTTGAAAACCAAATTAAACTGCTAAAATCTAAATTCCAATTGATTTACCTCCAAAGAAAACGAGACATACAAAAAACAAAAAGAGTCAATTTACTACCTCATTAGAACAGCCGGCATTAAGCCTTGGTGAATCAACAAGATATGCTCCAACGTTACTTATCCAAAAGATGAAGTATACAAACTTCCCAAGAGAAAAGTTGAAATGAACACTAAAACCAAATACAAACAAATATCTCCCCATAATGATGCTTGAAACTACAGGAACCCACAATTCCCTGAGCACTAATATTCACTGCAAAAAGAGGCAAAATTGTAGGTAGGCATGGGAAAATTAATCAAGAAACCTCGAGCAGTTTCAAGTTCAAAGTAATATCAATGCCATGTTACAGTTTGCCAAAATCCTTCACCACCAACGCTTTCACATCACTTTTGTTCATAACTATAACCGCACTCTGAAATCAAGAGGCCCCAACTCTTTGGATGGATCATCAAATTTCAAGTTTGAGAGCATCCCAGATGCCCTCCCGCCAGCCGAGAATGATGATGCTACTCAAGATGTTTTTCAATTTAGAATTTCAACTGGAAAATTTGGACTTCTCTGGTGTGAATAAATCAAACCATAAGCAAGCAACTCCATCTAGTCCTTGGAAAGGAGAGTGTATGATCTGCTCCAACAGGACTCAATGTCATTTGATGGCTGCATCCTGAACTCACTGTCATTCAGCAACACCTGCACACAACACACGTTTTTTAGTATTTAAAACGCGACTCTCTTTTAGTGGGATGGATGAAAGGAGTGTTAATCTTACCTCAGACGCTTTGCAGAGGGTAATACCAATGCCAGTTGCATCATGAGACCACTGAACAAGGTTACCCCTTGGCCGGGTTTCCTTCACTCACCGGGTAATTCCCACTGTGTGGAAATCGGTTGCTCATCATGTACCTCAGAGTCCCTTTCACGTCTTCAATATCATCACTTGAAAGGGCTGGGAACTGAAGTAACACGTGCAGAAAACCTTAACCCGAAGTTAGGCCATCTTTTCTTGAAGCCTGAGGAATAAAATCAGAAATAAAATAAATAATACATAATGACACCACTAAACCTTTTACCAAGCATTCTGATTAGAGATTAACACCAGAACAAGAACAAAACAAACTTCCCAAACAAGCAAAAGTCATATTTCAAACATGGTCTTTAAAGATGAAGAAATATGCACATCAAAATTCCAAGATAATTAAAAACAGAGAAAATGCACATTGCAAGACCAATACGAAACAAATAACTAAACATGAAATAACTGAGACAAACTTGGCCAATAGCTCACAGTCCGTTTATATATTATGTAAGCAACATGATTTTCTACAGAAAGCAAGGAAAACAAATGTTTTCTGATTGGTAAATTGTTCTATATCATTTGTGCCAACTTATGGAACCTACTGCAAACCATGGGCATTATGCGAAATCCATTTTCATTTGTTGAATGGCTATTGCTTCTGTCGACGAAGAAACTTCATTTGGGGAAAACTTTTGGCCTTAACAACAAAAGCCACATCTCTTAGGATTCTCCCAGAGATAACCACCACATTCTCTTGCATAATCAGATACAGCCTCAAACACATCCTGTAAGAAACACAACAATTATGAAAATAGAACCAATACAT
The DNA here is from genome assembly GCA_016801395.1 of Leptodermis oblonga. NCBI lineage: Eukaryota > Viridiplantae > Streptophyta > Magnoliopsida > Gentianales > Rubiaceae > Leptodermis > Leptodermis oblonga. Next base: position 39,248,853 of record CM028760.1, read on the forward strand.
AAAGGGGAAAGAACGGGAAACTTGGTCATCAGATGAATTTTGCGACTTGGTATTTTGATGCTTACTTTTGAAAGAAACTCTTCGAAAAAAATGTGCAGGACTACTGTCAAGCCTATTGAGATCTGATTCCCACAACCTTATCTGCACCATAAACTGCAGCTAATTAAACTTGCCAACAAGGCAAATTACAGATTTATAAAGGAGAAACATTGATGAATTTAGTTCATCAGGGCATTCATTGCCTTTTAGAAGCAACACTATTTATATATTACGAGGGGATTTAATCAGCATGTGTGGAGGATATCAACAGAACCAAATTCCATTCAGAGGTGCATGAACAAAAGTTTAAACAGCAGCAACAATATTCAAGTAGTAACTTAACATATTAGAATATCACACAATGTAGGAACCTGATCAGTGACATTCTCAGGCACAGAAGGTATTTTCTCAGCCACTCGAGGGTGTGCATTCTGCTGGAGGAAAGAAATGATCTACAATTTCACAGCCAACAAAGATGAGCAAATTTGTTCCATTAGGTTATGTACTAATGCACAATAGGTACCCAAAAACAAGTGCAAAAAGGTATTAGGGCCAAAGGAAGGCCTTTTAGAAAACAGAAATCAACCGAACCTGTAACTAAGAAAGGGAAAAACACTCACAGCCATCAATTTGTTTTCAGGCAATATAAATCAAATTCACTTAAGTAACAATTTTCTCACATCCATAACTGATAGGGATCGTAACTATTTAACAAAACTAAATGTATTTTTCCTGGAGGTTGCACCCTTTTGGTGCCTTAAAAATAAATTCATTTCCTTCTCAAAAGTCTGAGAAAAAACCAACCAAATCTGCAATGAAAAGAAGAAGATTCCACCAGAAATACTGTTAACCAATCTGTCTATTAGTGTTTGCTTTCTAAACCAGCTAAAGAGCAGTAGCAAAGAAATAATGCAAGTGTCCACACATGAATAAAAGACATTTATCTCAACTAAGCTAGATTTTCCTATAGTACAGAAGCACCTTTACACTACAAACTCAAAGCAAGTTTTTTTTTAAATGATTGAATGAACTAAACAGAAAAAGGGAGTTAGTTAACATACTGGGATTGAACTCTAAATGAAGAAATTGAAGAAGTTAAGATGCCTTAGTATAGCAATGAATATATGGAGTGGAAATGATAATCGATATATGAAACATGCAATTTGAAACGACCCAACAAATAGAAAATGCTGTTTGAGGATAGAAGAATGAAGATCAATACCTGCATACCTGTCCGGTCAAGTGAGAAAGAAACCTTTTGTGGTTCGAAGCACTTTTTAATCAATATTAGTGCAGTTTCAGCATATTTTGACTCAGAAAAGAGACCACCATACATTTTATATTCTTGAAAGATGCTGATGCAAGAACATTGAAGAAGATAGGGTCCGACAATGAGTTCTTGAAGCCAATAATATTGCTTATGATGCTCAGGATTTGCTGGAGACCTATGCATTCAAAGTTGGATCCATGGACGGTGAAGGCTTTTTCCAAGTCATCAATCCATATGCATTCAGATTTAATGACTGCTACGCTTGTCATCGACTTTGGTTAAAAATACAAGCACTCAACTCATGGATGTTGAATCTCACCAGAAGCTTTCAAGATTATGGGGTCAGAGCTGTAATGGAGAAGGCATAAGGCTCAAGTTCTGTGCAACAATAATTGAGGCAGACCGACACCTTCAATGAAACAGGAATGCAAGTATAAATGCAAGTAAGAGGATAGCTCAAACTACTCTAAGGTTTCCTAGTTCACCAATCAAAAGAGTTCATCACAAACAGTTAAGCTAGCCTCAAAAACCACTTAATTATGATTATATGCTCCATTTTTCTTTTCCTTTCTGGATGGAAAAGGCAGTCTTTCCTGTGTAGATAACATTAAGGTTCACACATAAAACTTACCATATACACAAGGTTAGTATCACATGTTGAGTCACAATCCTCAGCTGGACACCATACTGGGGACTGGGGAGTTGCCCAGAAAGTTACCTCTCTGAATTTCCTTTCCAAGATTTTTGCTACAGAATTCAAGGCCAAAGCAGCCTAAGTTTCATAGCCTGGAAATCTGGATTTCTCTGGTGTGAATAAATCAACCATATGCAAGCAGTACTCAAAGTCAAAGAGTATGTGTGATATGCTCCAACAGTACTCAAAGTCATTCGATTTGCTTGGTTGTGATACAAGCAGCTCGCAAATGCCTTGGCTCTGTCTTGATATATGCTTTCTCCGGTGAGCCGATAGAGAGACAGGAACACATAGCATTCCCTTTACTCCATCAGCTGGACCTACCTTCTTGACTAACCAACTCTTCCGCACCACTTCCCCTGCCTCAATGGCTGCATCCTGGAACTCACGGTCATTCAGCAACACCTGCACACACAACATACGTTTTCAGTAATTAAAGTACAACTCTTCTAATGGAATGGATGAAAGGAGTGTTAGTCTTACCTCAGAAGCTTTGCAGAGGGTAATGCCAGTTGCACCATGAGACCACTGAACAAGGTTACCCCTCGAGTTTCCTTCCTTCACCTGGCAGTTCCCGCTGTGTGGAAACCGGTTGCTCATCATGTACCTGCAAGGCCATGTGCTGCACCCCAATACCTTGTCCCATGCCACTTATACATCAATGGGCACGATGAGTTATCAGAAGAACCTGCCCTACCTCCTGCTAATGCAGCTTCAACAACGGGCATAAGAAGATGATGAGGAACTGTCTCTGCTCCCAAGTGTTTGTTTATGAATAAAGCCGCCCACAGAAAACCGGCATGTCCATCCTGTAGATCATATGACATTCCAAGTCCACCTTCCTTGGGTCCGATAGGAAGGGCTCTGTCTTGTGCCACCCACCAGAATTGGCCTTAGGAATTAGCAAGTCCCATGAACCACTATCACTTTGGTTGAAGATTATACATATGATCAGACCAAGAAGTTACAGATGCAAGTTCATAGAGTTTGTATGTCCAAGATGTGCATAAATATTAACAATAAAGTGTATGGAGGTCTAATATCAGGTACATAAATATTAACAACGTGGAATTCTTAGGGTTCAAAGGGTGCAATGTACTGTGGTTGAGAGATTATAGTGATCAAGGGCATACTGGCTGAAGTATATGTTGTTTTCTATGCTATAGTTCTCTTTATGGACATGTCATTAAGTTTATCTTTTTTCTGAAATGGCTTATTAATCATTTTCAGTAATATGCTTATGCCCCCCGAAAAGAAAGCTTTCAGTTGATGGAAATCATTTGAAAAGATATGGCAACAGAAGAAAATCAATCTAATTTCCAAAATGTAATACTTCATGATTCAGAAACAGGCCTCAGCATAGCCCTAATTTCCAAAATCAATCTAATCTATAAATTAATTCAAAACAATTGAAAGTTCATTGATTCATTCATTGTAGGACTTAAAAGAAAGAAATGAAGATTTCATCAAAAGAAAGTGTACGCGTGCATACCTGCCAAACCATAATCTTGAATAGCCAATCATCATTTTAGAACCTCCTCACGTTTTGTCCGGTAGTTCCAAATATGGGTCTCTATACCGGAATTACCAAAGTCCTTCTGCCCATTATGTATTTGTTCGACTGAATCTTCAACATACTGAGAACAATTTCGGACGTCAATCATTTCAAGCGTTGAAGTGTTCTCCAAACAAGAAGGAATCTCTTCCAACTCTGCACAGGAATGCAATACTAACATTTGAAGATTGAGGAATTGATCAACATCAGCCGTCCACCTAACAAGTTTCGTTTTATCCAACTTTAAGAATCTGAGTTTCGAGAATTCCCCTTCCACCATATCAAATCTTCCCCCATGGAATTTAATACACCTTAATTTGAGAACTTCAAGATTAGGAAGCTTTCCAAGTGAAGAAATTTCACGCTGAGACAACTGAAAACCTTCCAAGGTGAGCTTTGTAAGACTTGGAGGGAAACTAAACTCAACTTCAACATCATGCGGTCGTGCCACGACTATCGAAGTGCTATCCCAACTCGATTCTCTTGAAAGTGCACACATATGAAGTGACTTTAATCGACCCAAAGAGTCATGAATTAGAATCTTGTTACAATTCTCTGTATCCCACTCTTCACAGAGCTCCCATTTCAGTTTCTCGACATTTGGAAACTTTCTCATTAACTTTTCCCGACTGCCCCGAGAAAAAACCACTGCATTGTAACAGCTCTTCAATTCCAATAAGCTATATGAATTTTCAAGATTCTCAGTGGAAAATTTAAAAAAAGGGAGTACATGAAGATGTCTCAATCTGTGCAGATTCCAAATAGTATTTGGCAATGCAAAAAGCTTTCCAATATGTGTTGAATGCACAAAAAAAGTTTCCAAGTTTGAAAGATTACCTATTGATGACGGGATTTCATCCCACTCCCCTTTTATATCCAAATATCTCAATTGAATAAGAAGCTGCATGTTACTTGGAAACACACAACCCAAATCAGTATGCGGCACATATAACACCCTGAGATGTTTGAATACGGCAATGATGACTGAGATATCAAGATTCGTTTCATACCATCTCCGATGATCCTCCAAAAGTAGTAAAGACTGTATATTTGGATGAAATAGCCTCAAATACTCGAAATCTTTCCCCTCAGAGTGGATGGATAACCTTGGAATGTAGTACGGCTCCTTAAAAGCTAAAATTTTGTCATACCCATTCAAGCATTGGTAAAAGTTTTCCTCCTTGGCTTTACTCATACAAAACTCATGAAGCAAGTCGTGAATACGGCACATTTTGCCTCTAGCTTTGGATCCTTTCTTAGAAACACTAATTAAGCTTCTACATGCCAAATCCATCATGTAACCTAGAGCTACATCTTCTAAGCTCTCCAACCCAGTTTTGTGGATAAATCCTTCAGCAATCCACAACCAAATTAATTTCTTGACTGAAACCTCTTCATCTTCTGGAAACAATCCAAAGTAAAGAAAACAATGCTTCAAATAATCAGGTAAATGCTCGTAACTCATCTCCAATACCTTAATGCATTGATCACCTGCTCTAGAATTTAAACTTTCCAGAACTTGTTTCCAACAATCTGGACCTGGCTCAAAAGTAGCTAAAATCCCAGCAACAATGACAACTGTCAAAGGTAATCCTTTACATTTATCTGCAATTTGCTTCCCAATTTCAGATAATACCAGAGGGCAATCATTTCTGGGAAACAACTTTTTCTGAAGTAGTTCCCAGCTCTCATTGCTAGTGAGGTGAGGTAATTCCCGACAATCATTCGGAGGAGCAACATTATGATACCTGCTTGTTACGAGAATTCTGCTTCCTGTATCATCATCAGGTAACGATTCTTTCAAGCTATCCAATGCTACAATGTCCCATACATCATCCAAAACTATGAGATATCTACGACCTTTCAGAGAACGCCGAAGTCCGTCTGCCAAATCATGCTCGGAATTCTCATGATGCATGTTATGATTTAAAAGATCAAGCAATGATTTCTTTCGGCTGTATACTTGAGAAACAGTACACCATCTAAGAACATGAAAATGGTACTTAACTGCATCATCATTGTAAACTTTTGTGGCTAAAGTCGTCTTACCCAATCCGGGCATACCCACAATGGCAATCACTAGCAGTTTCTTTGCTCCACTTTTAAGTCGGTCGATAATTGATCCGGTCTCCTTTTCGAAACCTACTACTCCATCGGTTGATGGGGAACTATTCTGTGGTGGCATCAGAGTGGGAGACGTCTGAGTGACTCTCGGGACTTTGATCTCTTCTCTCCTGTCATGGAAACAACACTTCAAGACATGAGTTCTGAAACTGGTGATGTCCGTTGAAAAAGAATTTGGAATGTCTCCAAGCACCAATTGGTCAATTGGAACCTTCATCTCGGATGCTACAAGTACACCATGATTCCAAAGGGATTGGAGGTCCTCATCTTGATTTTGCACTTTTACAAGATCCTCCAAAACTGATCTCAGATAAGACAGATCTTCTTCGATTGTCTGTATTTGACTCTGGGCATCTGGATCAACCGTAGAACTTTTCACCACCATCAAACAGTCAAATAGAAATTTGACAAACTCCAGAATGCTGGTCCTAGGCAGGTTGGATATTGATTTTTCAGGAACTTGCACATCAACTTCCACCCAAATCATCCTAAACTTTTCTAACAAATCCAGAAGACCAACATCTGTTTGGGCATCTTTCTGATATAGTGAGAAGACTAAGGCACCTGCATCACAGAGTACGACTCTAGAAAGATCTCTGATTCTCTTATCAAATTTGTTTGGCTGCATCTTCATTACGGTTCTCAAGTATCTCAGATCATCAAACAAAAGTTTTTCTTGATCCGTAATAGAAGAGTCCGTTGTTGGTATCTCCCGAAGACTCCATATGAGGAAATCAACAAAATCCTTCATTATAACTAAATGATGATCACGATCCTGAGTCGGACAGTGCTGCAGTTCCGTTGATGATTTCAAGCAAGACAGGGCTGTTTTGTAAGTCTCGAAAACTTGAGGCTCAATAGGTTTGATCTTCTGCAGAATCTCAGTTGTGCTCTGTTCTTTGAGATTCCTCTTCTCAAGAGAATCAGGTAGACGTGCAGTCAGTTGTGATGCTTTGATAGCAACAGTTGCAATGTGAATCATAAAACTTTTCAATTGGTGGTGCTCAACGCACTGCATCCTCACGAAACGGATGAAATTTCTAAATGCTTTTATTGCCTCTCCTACTACCACGATTGTTTCTCTTGAAATGTAAAGAGAATTAAAGAAAACAATGAGGAAACGATAATTCTCCGAAACATAATCAAATATTTTCATAGCTTCATCTATGTTTAGAGGAAATAACTGGTGCAGGTGCAGGGAATCTGATAAGATGGTGTACCCTTCATCTATTTCTTCCACAAGAGGCCTGATATCTTTTTTATAATCTTTATAAATAACATGACAATCTTGAGCTGCAGGATCTTTCAAACCACCAGGACAATAAGGGTGAATTTTGGGAGCATGTCTGCTAATGGCATCATCAATCCTTAGCAAGAGGGATTCGAGACTTACTCGCATATTAGGATCGCCCAACTTTGTTGCAAAGTGAACAAATGTTTTGAGACACCTCAACTGCCACATTAGAGAATGATTCGGGTTCTCACCGACATAACCAATTAAAGAGCGAGACACCTCATCCACCAACTCCAAGTCATGGAGAGCAGAATCAATAGAATGAATAGCTAAAGAAGCCATCTTAGATTGATTACTTGGACACAAGAAAACTCAAGCAAAGTGGAAAAGGGAGTAAAAGCGAATCAGAACAAGATCGGAAGAAAGCAGAGGAGTTTTGCTGTAGTGTGAACTGTGAAGAGGATTTCCAAAGAAGAAGCAAAATTAAGATTTGAATAAACAGAAACTCCAGAGTCTCATGGTCTGAGTCATTTCTGGTGCCGGCCAGATCTTAAAAATTAATTCCACTAACCCCATTTGAATGATATTAAATACAAACCAATCAGTGTCTTGCATGAGTGGAATCCAACGGCAAATTCCACTAACCGTTTTCTTCTTTTGTTTTTAATTAACAACTTGCATTGTTCCTGCAGTCCAATTAGTTATATAGTAAAATAGAAGCAAATCAGTGCTTTGCATGTGCAACTCAATTTGTATTCGATGAGTGCATAAGTTATGCTATTAATGTATCTCATACTTTATATTGCATCACAATCAGTTAAGCTAGCCTCAAAAACCACTTCTGATTATATGCTCCATTTTTCTTATTTTTCTTTTTGGATGGAAAACAGGCAATCTTGCCTGTGTAGATAACATTAAGGTCCACACATAAAACTTAGTATATACACAAGGTTAGTATCACATGTTGACTCACAATCCTCAATCCTCAATCCTCAGCTGGACACCACTGGGGAGTTGCCCTGAAAGCAACCTCTCCGAATTTCCTTCTCAAGATTTTTGCCACAGAATTAAAGGCCAAAGCACCCTAAATTTCAAAGCCTGGAAATCTGGATTTCTCTGGTGTGAATAAATCAAACCATAAGCAAGCAACTCCAGCTAGTCCTTGGGAAAGAGAGTATGTATTATCTGCTCCAACAGGACTCAATGTCATTCCATTTGTTTGGTTGTGATAAAAGCAGCTCGCGAACTCCTTGGCTCTGTCTTGATATATGCTTTCTCCGGTGAGCTGATAGAGAGACAGGAATGCATAAGCATTCCCTGCAACTCCATCAGCTACACCTATCTTCTTGACTAACCCACTCCACACCAGTTCCCCAGCCTCAATGGCTGCATCACGGAACTCGCCAAGAATCATACTTTTCCCAGTGAAGTTGAGGGAATTGATGAAACTTTCTTTCTATAGTCCCCAGAAGCATGTGCCCTCTTGTTTCCTCGTCAATTTCATTGATGTAAGTGCTTGTATTTTGAATGAGTTTCTTGTTTATTTGCGGCGTTGATTGATCAAATTTGCGTAAAGATAGCATTTTTATCACATTCATCTCGATTGAGTTTCTTTCTTACTGCGGACTTGATTGATCACATTTTGATTTATCTTCTGTGCACAGATCAATTGGGAATTTGGATAAATTATTTCCTGTTTTTGGGTCACTGCAATGTGTGGAATTCTTAGGGTTCAAAGGGATGCAATGTACTGTGATTGAGATTATAGTGAACAAGGGCATACTGGCTGAAGTATATGTTGTTTTCTATGCTATAGCTCTCTTTATGGATATGTCATCAAGTTCTTTTTTGTGAAATGGCTTCTTAATCATTTTCAGTTATTTCGCTTCTCCCATCTACCCTTTTTTTTCAAGCTTCCATTTCTTGTGTTCTCTTTGTATTCTATAAAAGCACAGTAAACTTAAGGTGCATACTTCTGACTTGCTATGAATCTGAGGCAATTAAGAGAAGGATTGAGTACTTGGTGCATAAAACGATTTCGTATGGCTCTTGTCCTTATATGAATTAATTGTGCTACATTTATCTCAGAATGAGAGAAGCACTAGGATAGTGGTGTTCATCTTCCTATTCTGTTTCTTCAACTTTATTGCACATAATAAAATGGAAAGCTATAAATGTCACCATTGTTTATTTCGGTAGCCTCTCGATGAGAGTCATTCCACATTTTCAAACTAGAAAATCCAATGCATAAAAGAAAACAGCCCACAAAAAGGAAGCCTTTCACTTGATGGAAATCATTCAAGTTCAAAAAAAAAGAAGAAGGAAAGGAGTACTTCATAATCCTGGCAGTGTGTCCACCAACTGCTGAGCCAGGCCTCAGCATATATAGCTTTAATTTCAAAAATCAATCTAATCTGTAAATTAATTCAAAACCATTGAAAGGTCATTCATTCGTTCATGGTATGACTTGAAACAAAGAAATGAAGATTACGTCAAAAGAAAGTGTGCATACCAGCCAAACCATAATCTTGAAAAGCCAATCATCATTTTAGAACCTCCCGACTTCGATTCCACTGGTGCAAAATATGGGTCTCCAGATCTGAATTTCCAAAGTCCTTCTCCACATCATGTATTTGTTTGACTAACTCTTCAACAGATTCAGGACAATCGACGACCTCAATCATTTCAAGCGTTGAAGTGTTCTCCAAACAAGAAGGAATCTCTTCCAATTTTTCACACCTTTCCAATACTAACTTTTGAAGATTGAGGAACTGATCATCATCAGCAGTCCACCTAACAAGATTCCAGCTGCCAGCCAACTTCAAGAATCTGAGTTTCGAGAATTCCCCTTCTACCATATCAAATCTTCCCCCATGGAATTTAATACACCTTAATTTGAGAACTTCAAGATTAGGAAGCTTTCCAAGTGAAGAAATTTCACGCTGAGACAACTCAAAGGATACCAAAGTGAGCTTCGTAAGACTTGGAGGGAAACTAAACTCAACTTCAACATCCTGGGGTGGTACTATCACGCTCCCAAAGCTATTCCAACTCCATATTTCTCTAGAAAGTGGACGCATATGAAGTGACTTTAATCGAGCCAAAGAGTCATGTATTACAATTGTGTTACAATTCACAGTATCCCATTCTTCACAGAGCTCCCATTTCAGTTTCTCGACATTTGGAAACTTTCTCATTAACTTTTCACGACTGTCACGAGAAAAAACCACTACATTATAACAGCTCTTCAATTCCAATAAACTAGAAGAATTGTCAAGATTCTCAGTGGAAAATTCAAACCAAGGGACTACGTGAAGATGTCTCAATCTGTGCAGATTCCAAATAGTATTTGGCGATGCAACAGGAGTTCCTCTTCTTGTTGAATCCAAACTAAAAGTTTGCAAGTTTGAAAGATTGCCTATTGATGACGGGACTTCATCCCAGTCACCTTTTAAATCCAAGTATCTCAATTGAATAAGAAGCTGCATGTTACCAGGAAACACAGAACCCAAATAAATGTGCGGCACAAATAATACCTTGAGATGTTTGAATACGGAAATGATGGCTGAGATATCAGGAGTCAAATAATTCTATCCGTAATCATCATCCAAAGTAGTAAGGAATGTATATTTGGATGAAATAGCCTCAAATACTCGAGATCTTTCCCCCCAGAGTGGATGGATAATACGGCTCCTTAAAAGCTAAAATTTCGTCATACCCATTCAAGCGTTGGAAAAAGTTTTCCACCTTGGCTTTACTCATGCAAAACTCATGAAGCAAGTCGTGAATGCGGCAGATTTTGCCTCTAGCTTCGGATCCTTTCACAGAAACAATAATTAAGCTTCTACATGCCAAATCCATCATGTAACCGAGAGCTACATCTTCTAAGCTCTCCAACCCAGTTTTGTGGATAAATCCTTCAGCAATCCACAACAAAATTAATTTCTTGGCTGAAACCTCTTCATCTTCAGAAAACAATCCAAAGTAAAGAAAACAATGTTTCAAATAATCAGGTAGATGCTTGTAACTCATCTCCAAAGCGTTAATGCATTGATCACCTGCTCTAGAAATGATACCCGAATTTAAACTTTCCAGAACATGTTTCCAACCATCTGGCTCTGGCTCAAGAGTGGCTAAAATCCCAGCAACAACGACAACTGTCAAAGGTAATCCTTTACATTTATCTGCAATTTGCTTCCCAAGTTCAAATGATACCTGAATGCAATCATTTATGGGGAATAACTTTTTCTGAAGTAATTGCCAGCTCTCACCGCTAGTGAGGTGATGTAGTTCCCAGCAATCATTCGGAGAAACATTTTGATGTCTGCTTGTTAGGAGAATTCTGCTTTACTTATAATCATCAGGCAACGATTCTTTCAAGTTATCCAATGCTTTAATGTCCCATACATCATCCAAAAATATGAGATATCTACGACCTTTCAAAGAGCCCAAAGTTCTTGGAAGTTGGAACAAATCATTCTCTGACATCTTAAGATAGGTATCAGGTAGCTCTCCAATTAATATATGATTTAAAAGCTGAAGCAATGATTTCTTTCGGTTGTATACTTGAGAAACAATACACCATCCATGAACATGAAAATGGTACTTAACTGCATCATGATTGTAAACTTTTGTGGTTAAAGTTGTTTTCCCCAATCCAGGCACACCCACAATGGCAATCACTTGCAGTTTCTTTGCTCCACTTTTAAGTCGGTCGATAATTGAGCTGGTCTCCTTCTCGAAACCTACAACTTCATCGGTGCATGGGGCACTACTCTGTGGTGGCATCAGAGTGGTAGACATCTGAGTGACTTTCTGGACTTCAATCTCTTGTCCCCTACCATGGAAACTCTTCAAGATATCAGTCTTAAGAACCGTGATGTCCTCAATGGAATGAAATAGTGTTGAAAAACTATTTGGAATGTCACCAAGCACCAATTGGTCAGTGAGAACTTTCAACTTGGATGCTACCAGTACACCATGATTCCAAAGGGCGTGGAGGGTCCTCATCTAGATTTTGCATTTTGGGCCCAGATTCTCCAAAACTGATCTCAGATAAGACACACCTTCTTCGATTGTCTGTATTTGACTCTTGGCATCTGGATCGATCGTAGAACTTTTCACCGCCATCAAACAGTCAAATAGAAATTTGAGAAACTCCATAATGCTGGTCCTAGGAAGGTTGTGTTGGTTCTGTATTATTTAAGAACGAATGTTGAATTAGACGTATGCAGAAAATTCATGGATGCAAAGACATCCAAGGAGTTCTGGAAAAATTTGAAAGATTCCAATCGAGGAAACAATAGCGTCGTTCAAAGAGTCAAACTGCAGGAGTTAAGGAAACAATTCGAGTTGATAGAGATGAAACCTGATGAAAGAATCCAAGAGTATATGGACAGGGTCAGATCCATCGTTAGTGAGATGAGAATCAACGGTGAGAAGATGACAAAAGAACAAATAGTGTCAAAAGTTCTCCGCACGTTGACTTGGAAATTTCACAAAAACAAGTTGGTTTTAGAAGTCACCAAAGATTTTTCTATGTTTGGTTACGACGACTTGGAATGTGAACTAGTGACTTATGAGATGTCTTTTACTCAACAAATTGTAGATTACAAAAGAGAGTGTTGGTCTAAACGTTTTGAAGACATAGAAGAGCATGCCGCTGTTGTTGATAATTTTTGTGATGTTCAAGCTGAAGCATTCATGTTAATGGATGAGGAGTCTGATGAAGCATTGCTTGAAGTTGATGGTGAAAGCTTGGAGAATGGATCTTCCAGCGACAATGCAAAGAGCCAAAATATCATTGAGCAGGAATGTGTTGAGGACGATGAAGACATTAAAAGTGTTGATCTGGTCCAAGAAGAAGAAGAAATTATATGTGTCTCAGAACAAGAGGAAGATATTGAAATTGATGATTACGTAGATAAAAGTGATCATGGGAGTGCTGAAAACTCTGTTGAACTGGAGCAGATCAACTGCAGTGAAGTCGACTCTTTATTTGGAGGAGAGTCTGGTCAGGTTAAAAATGTGACAGTAGAGCCTTGGGTTTGCAAGGACATTGTTATATCTAAAGCCATTGATGAGATTAGCAATATCGATTGAAAGCTCTGTTCTGAAGATGAATGGGTAGATATCAGTGAGTTCTTTAACCAGTCTGAGAAATTTGACAAAGCTTTATCAAAATACAAGTTTGTGCCCACATCTTATTTAAAAGTGATGTCTCGAGTTTGTGAGGATGTTTTTGGCATTTGCAAGGTTGATTGCAATGTTCATGAGAAGATGAACTTAGTTGAAAAATAATGGGTGGACATGACTAAATTCTTTGATAAGGATGAGTTTCCACAAAAGATCCATGGCACATACAAAGGTATCTCTACAATGAGTTTGAAAGTAGAGCTGAAAAACTACTACAATGTGGTGTTGCATGTTGTTTACACTGCAAAAGAGATTTCAATGGAGATTCAAGCTCGTGATGGCAATGGAGCTGTTTTGATCCAAGTTTGGTTTAAGGGAGGCTATGTTGGAAAATAATAATTTAAACCAAACTTGTATTAATTAGGTAATTATATTTGTAGTAGGATTTATTATTTGTATGTTTCCTATTTGGTTTAGTGTTTGTTTTGGTATCCTATTTGTTTTAGGAAATAGTTCTGAATCAGATTTATGATAGGATTCAGGGATAGTTTAACCTATAAATAAAGGCATTGGGTGATCATTGTAATCACAAAGAGATCATAGAGATTTACAGAGATTGATAGGAAGAAACTGAATAGCCTTCGGGTTGTTTCTCGACCAAGCTTATTTCATAGCCTGGATTGATAGGGAGAAACTGATAGGGAGATTGATAGGGAACGGAGTGCTCCAAATCACAAAACCTATTAACTCCAAACTATTTTGGTTTGCAACCACCTTAGTTTGCTCAGAGAGACTTTTCAAAAGATTAGTGAAAACTAAATAACAACTTAAATCAAGAACGAGAGTTTAATCAATGTAATAAAGTATTTCACCAATATGTAAATCACAATAATCACGTGCATGTTAATCATCAACACAATAATATGTTAAATAGCATGTCATCAACCAGTTATAGATTACCCTGAATCCGCACAGACATAACCCAATCTCCCCTTATTTTATCGACAATTACCGTGAATCCGCACAGACATAATTGCTACTCTAATTAACAAGGAACATGCCGTAAGGCATCGACACCTATTAACCAAGTTAACAGCCTTAAGATTTAGGGAAACCCGATTTTAGTTATTCTTATTGAATTAACATCTAAGAATTACTAACCCCTTATTCTCTATTACCTGAAGGTAACTTTACCACTAATTAATCTTGCCCAATAAATATTATGTTATTTAACTGGGAATTAATTGGCTCTACCTAATTTAACTAAGGTGATCAATCTCAATTAAATATCAGTAATCAAAGTTATGAGCAGAGAATAAGAAGGAACGCATGCAATTTAATTTAAAAACAATTCGATTTCATAACATGCCCGGATTAATTGCTATTACATTATGCTAGAATATATAATTTAGCTACTCATATTTCAACTAACTACGCACATAATTATTTTACGACTCATACTGAAAATAATCGAAAAAAATAAAATAAATAAGGAATAAATACTTGAATTACGATCTGAAAATAATCCCCTAAGTAAGTTACCGCTCGTTAGGGCTAACGGAACCTCTCCTGGACAGAAATCCTCAAATCACAGAAATAGAAAACTACTGCTACTTGCTCTGAATTAGCTACGAAAATATAAGATAGAACTCTACTGTAAAAAACGTGTCTTTCTCCCCTAAATTCCATCCCTATAAATAGGTGTAGAATGGAGAGTAGAAAATAAACTATCAATCCAAATAGAAAACTACTAAAACTAAATTCCATCTAGGAAACTACTAAAACAACATCCAAAACCAAGATGTAATTAATGTATAAGGAAACAACTCCTCATCTTGCACGCCACTTGTGGACAAAATTGGAATCCAAATTCTACTCCAATTGCTTCCTGCGATTAATCAATTAATTAGGCAATTTGCCTAACTCTTGCTTGGGCTTTTCTTTAATTGCTGGATCATTAATCTTCAGCTGGGCTATCCACTCAAAATAAATCTCTTTCATCTTTGGCCCACTTGCTCTTCTTGCATGCATGACATGATTAATGTCTCCATTCACCCTTCCGCCTCATTCATTGCTTCTTTGGACACATGGCTCATACTTTTCATCCTCTTTTGCATCTTCCTTTCTCTAATTGTCCTCCTTCCAAAACATGCCTTTATCTCACAAAAAATAACACATACCCGTGAGATTTGCCACAAATAGACTCTAAAATTCAGCGGCTAAAGGACACATATCAAAGAGGTTTTGTAGGGCAGTTGTGGAAATCTTTGCAGAAAGATATCTACGAGAACTGAATGTTAATGATATTGCTCGGTTGCTCCATATTGGTCAGCAATGCAGTTTTCCAGGAATGTTAGGCAGTCTAGATTGTATGCATTGGAAGTGAAATAAATGTCCGATAGCCTGGGCCGGACAATATGCAGGTCGGAGTGGTAAGCCAACAATTATTCTTGAAGTTGTGGTTGATTATGATCTTTGGTTCTGGCATGCATATTTTGGTATGCCGGGGACAAATAACGACCTCAACGTGTTGGAGTCGTCACACTTATTTTCCAATCTTGCTCAAGGTATTGCTCCTCCCGCTAACTATGTTATTCAAGGAAAACAATACAATATGTGTTATTATTTAGCAGATAGTATATATCCAAAATGGGCAACTATTGTGCAAACTATCCATGAGCCCCATACTCCGAAGCTAAAACATTTTGCTGCAAGACAAGAGTCTTGTAGAAAAGATGTTGAGTTTGCATTTGGAGTTCTACAATCACGCTTTGAAATTTTGGCAGGACCAAGCCGATTTTGGGCTAAAAATGTGTTGCAATATGATATAATGACTTCCTACATCATAATGCACAATATGATACTTGAGGATGAGCGTGATCTTAATGGACCGTTCCAGGAGATGAGCATACCTCCTCATATAGTAGAAATGACCGGGGATGATGATACTCAGTTCCAAAGATTTTTTTCTCGACATAGGGAAATCAGAGATAGAGTTGCGCACTTTGCGCTCCGATCTTATAGAGCATCTGTGGGAGCATTATTCTAATGCGAAGGATTGATTAGTTTGGTTAAGTGTTTTTAATATGGTATTATTATTCCATATGTATCGTTGTTTGGTTTGCATGTATTGGTTATTTTAATGTTTTTAAAATTGTATTAGTAGTTGTCTAATTTAAGTTTTATTTCTTTGTTTGTTCCGTTGTTATTAAATAAAAATGTGTTAATTATATTTTTCGTGAAATCAATTAATTGTTGTGTTATTGTATTGGATTAATACGTAACATTAGAGAAACTTTGGGGTTTGTTTTGTAATAAAATGTAATAGTATACAAGTAATAAAAATGAATATAAAATAAAAGATGAAAAGGAATCAAAATGGGATATTCTTTTTTAGTGTGAAAAATAGAGGGAAGGTTGGAGTGAAATTACTGTAGCTACACTATAATGGTGTAATAATGCCCATCAAAATAGAAGGAGGGTTGGAGATGCCCTAATAGCAGCTTTTGATTACACATATTCTAAGAGTAAAGTCCCCATTTGGTCCTTAGATATTGCTTAATGATGTTTTTGGTCCCTTACATTTCAAAACGATTTTTTTAGTTTCTTACATATTACTTAATAATCTTTTTGGTTCTTTATATTTTAAAATGATTTTTTTGGTCCCTTACATACTGCTTAATAATATTTTCGGTCCCCTGCATTTTAAAACAATCTTTTTGGTCTCATACTTTTATTTTTTAAACTATTTGGTCACTTGACCGTTCAACCTGATAGAAAACATTAATGTTATGGTTCACATGACTCCGTTAGCGAAGGGAAAACTTGTCGTTTAACCTTTTAGTTTGTTAGCTTAACATTGTCTTGATAGCAGCCGCTTAAATTTCAACATTAAAACACCTCACTCCAAGACAGATAAAGGCTGATTCTCACCATTTCTGAAAACATTTCCTACGCAGACATATATTTAAGAAGGAAACTACCTTGACAAATCAGTAAATGAATATATCCATTCAACACTATTGCTTAAAAACAAGAATTTGGTCCAAAATTTTACAAAATCTACCCCTTGCACCAGAGAGTTGAAATTCCAAGTATTGCGCGGGGTGAATCCATCGCCAAATCAGATCTTCCCGCACTGCCATTGGACAATACCCCATTCCCGCTCGTCTTCTTCATCCCATCACCGCCACCACTGCCATACTCTCTTGAATAAACTCCGAACATCGATGGCAAGGACAGTGTGCTCGGTATTTGACAACAATTTATCCCAAGATGCGCACCCAATGAAACCCAAACCCCAATCGTGCAATAGTAATTGGTTTGATCCAATTACCATTTAGATTTACTCTCCTAGGCTGCCAAATTTGGTGTGTGGGCGTGTGAATATCAAAACTCATTACGGCGGCAGGGCCAATAAGGGGGAAGAGGTGGTAGTGACGATGGCTAAGGAGGACGAGAGGGATTTACGCAGAGAGAAAGGAGAGACGGGCCAAACAATTGTGTGGACAAAATTGCCCTTCAATATAAATTCGCGTAAAGGATTCAAAAAATAGATCAAAATGTAACGGACTAAAATTGGAATTTACTCTAGTTTTCAATTAACAACTTGCATTGCTCCTGCGGTCGAATTAATTATATAAAATAGAAGCAAATCAGTGCTTTGCAAGTGCAACTCAATTTGTATTAGATGAGTGTAGCTAGATAGATAACTTATGCTATTAATGTATTATATATACCGTATACATCTAATGTATCAAATTTAATGTTTTACATATACCGTATACATCTAATGTATCAAATTTAATGTATCACGTCGTACTTCAGATTGCATCACAAACAGTTAAGCTAGCCTCAAAAACCATTGCTGATTATATGCTCCATTTTTCTTAATTTTCTTTTTGGATGGAACCGGCAAACTTGCCTGTGTAGATAACATTAAGGCCCACAAATAAAACATAGTATATACACAAGGTTAGTATCACATGTTGAGTCACAATCCTCAATCCTCAACTGGACACCAATGGGGAGTTGCCCAGAAAGCAACCCCTCCGAATTTCCTTCTCAAGATTTTTGCCACAGAATTAAAGTCAAAGGAGCCTAAATTTCATAGCCTGGAAATCTGGATTTCTCAGGTGTGAGTAAATCAAACCATAAGCAAGCAACCCCAGCTAGTCCTTGGAAAAGAGAGTATGTATGATCTGCTCCAACAGGACTTCCATTTGCTTGGTTGTGATACAAGCAGCTCGCAAACGCCTTGGCTCTGTCTTCATATATGCTTTCTCCGGTGAGCCGATAGAGAGACAGGAATGCATAAGCATTCCCTGCAACTCCATCAGCTAGACCTACCTTCTTGACTAACCCACTCTTCCACACAACTTCCCCAGCCTCAATGGCTGCATCGCGGAACTCGCGGTCATTCGGCAACACCTGCACAACACACGTTTTTAGTATTTAAAACATGACTCTCTTTTAGTGGGATGGATAAAAGGAGTGTTAATCTTACCTCAGACGCTTTGCAGAGAGTAATACCAATGCCAGTTGCACCATGAGACCACTGAACAAGGTTGCCCCTCGGGTTCCCTTCACTAACCGGGTAATTCCCACTCTGTGGAAATCGGTTGCTCATCATGTACCTCAGAGTCTCTTTCACGTCTTCAATATCATCACTTGAAAGGGCTGGGAACTGAAGTAACACATGCAGAATACCTGCAAGGCCGTGCGCGGCACCCCAATACCTTGTCCCGCGCCACCTATACATCAATGGGCACGATGCGTTAACCGAAGAACCTGCCCTGCCTCCCGCTAATACAGCTTCAACAACTGGCATAAGAAGATGATTAGGAACTGTCTCTGCTCCCAAGTGTTTGTTTATGAATAAAGCAGCCCACAGAAAGCCGGCACGTCCATACAGTAGATCATATGACATTCCAAGTCCACCTTCCTCGGGTCCAGTAGGAAGGGCTCTGTCTTCTGCCACCTAATAGAATTGGTCTCAGGAATTAGCAAGTTCCATGAACCTCTATCACTTTGGTTCAGGATTATACATAAGATCAGACCATAGGTACAACAAATCAACTAGGCAGTATCTGTTTAACTGCATGAAACCGAAGTATTGGCATGGTCTCACAAATTTCCCCATGAACCATTCCAACCACTATCCCGTATCATGAATCACTCAAACTTACACTAAAAGATATCACAAAAGGTTCCCAACTAGACCTCTGATTTCCACTTTTAAAAGCTTAAGTCAAATACAGATTAATCGATTCAATCATTTTGTTCCCCTATACTCCAAGCACTGAAAAATAGCTCATGGAAATTGCTACTAACTAAATTAGAAGGCATAAAATCAACTATTTCATTTGTACTCAAGTGGAACTGGGAACAAGTAAACCTGTCGTAACTCGCAGCAACTGCAACCAAGTTAAGCCAACAAGGATGCATATCACTTGACATAGTAACCATAGCCAAGACTGACCAGTCCCAACTCCGAAGTAGTTAATTTAGATTATCCCAGTTTGTTAAGCCAATTGAAAACACAAGGAAATCAAAACTTATTCAGTCTGTACCTCCAGGAAACTCTCCAAATAAACGTCACGCTTGTGTCGGTCCCCACAGTAATTTGCAGCCACAGCACCAAGTGCATAGACCCCTCCTCTACCACAAAGAAAAGTCACGTGCCTGGTACCAAGTAACGAGTTAAGATATTAAGAGCTTGAAACACATGGCAAGCAGGCAATGAATGAAAGAGAAGATTCCAAATGCTCTTATCTGAATAAGATTCTTCGGAAGATGTAACAGTTAAATTTGGAATATGCAAGTCTCTTGCTTGATATTTTTTTTGTAAGGTGTAAAATATATTGTCCTATTTCCAGCTACTTCCAATTGAAATCAAAATATTTTCCAAACTTCTGAATGGAAAGTGAATACAGAAGAGAGCTAAAGTTCAAGACTTCGTCATAGATTTTTCAAAGGCTGAGTAACTATTTGAACACAAAGACACTCATACATACATATTTATAAGCATGACAAAAGGGGTGATCTACATTTACTGTGATAATCTAAAATATAAGGCATTACTCAACAACTTAACTGAAAAGAAAACATGAAATAATTCTCAATCTGTGCATAAACCTTTTCGCATATAATCCATTCCTTAACTAGTTCCCATCGACGAACTTTTTCTTCTAGAAAATTGTCATTCTGTTTGCAATTCAACAGTAACACTGTAATTATGTTACTTTCAAACAGGATACTGCAGATGAGCATACTACCTCAAGCTCTGGCTTTTGGATACACAATAATATCAGTTACTCCCTCCTCTGTTACATTACATTAGAAGAGTCCACTTTCTAATACTGTTTTCAACATTAGAAACCGGACTCTTCTACTGGACTCTTCTACTGGAACCGAGGAAGCTTTTTAAGTTTACGAGGTGAAAATTTGTCTCAGTGAGAAAATTATGTCAGGAATGTAAAATGTTTCGAAAAGTTGGAAAAACAACAGTAACAGAGCCAAAAATCTTATCGTATTCAAAATGGCAAGCACTGAAATAACACGCTTAGCATATGCCCCTCCTTCTTTAGTAGTATATTCCCTTTCATTATCTCCACACACCCTTAAGTAATTAAACTGAACCCACCACTTTATCAATAACCATTCTAAATTTCCAACTTCCATAATTTGGATAGAATCAAAAACAGTACTATAATCCCATCAACAGCCAACAAGGTCACGCAATCAAGATGGCAATTTCAACACACAAAGTAAGAAATTATGTTCAAAAAAAAAAAAATTCACACAAACCTCGTGGAAGAACGAGCTACAGAGGCACACAAATCAACAATCTCAGAGCATAATCTCAAGTCCTGCAGATTCCCTGTAGCCTCGTACGCTCGCAAACATGTGAAAGCTGTTCCAAGCAACCCCGTATACACACACGGATCCGTACCACCGCCATGATTGTCGCATTTTTCTCTCCATGTAACTCGCACCACCTAAGTAAACAAATCCCACCAAAACCCACATCAGAAATTAAGCACAAAAAACATCCCAGAATGAATTTCCGCAGAAAGATTCAATCTTTACAGTAGAGTATCAATTCTGCATACCTCATCTTTCAGAGAAATGGCTGCTTTGAGGAAAGTTTCAGCTTTATGTGAGAGACTAGGCGCCCTTAGATCAGACCCATGAAGTAAATCAATTCGTTCATCCCCATCCTCGTGGTTATTATTACTAGCAGTACTATCCTGAGAAGCATATTTGACGATTGAAGAAGACATTTTCCTTCTTTTCTCTCCTCAAAATTTTTGCAATCTTCGATCACTTCAATTCAAAAGACAAATTTGAAGCTGGGTTTTTCAGGTTTCAAAAGCTTGAGAAAATGGGATATTATGCGAGAGAGCAAGGCTGGTAAACAAATAGTGAAATGGATGGGAAAGAAGAAGTTGAACGATGAAGAAGAGTAGAAGACCACAGTAGACCGTACTAGCATGTTATGGTGTGTGGACCCGATGGGTGGGGTCGGAGACCACACGGACACGGTGACGTGATGACAGGTGTACACGTGTAACTTCTTTCCGCTGTTTTGAAACCGATTGTAACTATTAAGGATCGAGCCTGAGATTCACGAGAAACACGTTCTTTTCCCAGTAATGATATTTTGGTTTAATTTTGTTCAAAAAAATATGTTGGTTTAATTTGTTTTCCCTCATATATATTGTTATAAAAACTTATATCTAACGTGTTGTATCATCTTATGTAGAGTATCCGCATGCAGTTTAGAATTTTTCTTTACAGAGAAAGTGTTTAGTTTAACCATGAAAAATAGTGTGTATTTAATGATATAATGAGCATTGCTAATAGGGTGTTGATTGTTCTTATAATAAAAAAATATTACGTATAGCTTTTGATGTACTGCATTTTGATATTAAATGTACCTGCATATTTGAAAAAGTATAGCATATATAATAAAAGGAAGTGCATATTTGTTGGGAAAAGAAATTTAAGAGTAAAAATAGTGCATATATTATTTTAAAAAGTAGTGCTTGTGATATAGCCTTTAAATATATATATATATATGCGTGTACACTTTTAAGGGTGATAAATTGTGAAAAAATAATTATTATAAAGGAAGAAGTAGTGTATATAAAATAAAAAATATTGCAAGTTTTTAAATAAAATAAAATATCTATTAATGGTGTTGAAAATCGTCCAACAGCTATTGACAATAGAATATCAAAAAACAGTCAATACAACGGGTGTGTTGGTTTAGATCTGATAAAAATTAGATCAAATCTTTTATTATATTGCAAGTTTTTTTATGATAAGTGTCGCGCGTGTACGTGTAGTTGAATCTTTGTCAAAAGCTAAATATTTGACTGCTAGAAACCGTTCAACATCAATTGATTGATAAATAGAGATCGTATAATAGTTGTAATTTCACTAACGTAATCTTGAGCTATATCTTCCTTTTTTTTCTTTTTTCTTTTTTCATTTTTTGTTTTTTATTTTTTTACAGAATTACGATTCCAAACATTTATAGTTTTAATTCTGTCCAAAATTTAATAAGCTTTTAATATTTTTAAAATTAATCGAAATTAAAATTCAAAACTAAGATGTAATTTCTTTTGCCCTTATTTATTTATTTATTTTTTTTTTGTAAAGAATCAATTGTCTAAAGAGATAGTTGGTCTAGTATAGTTTTCAAGATTCCCAAAATATCATGAACATTTGTCAGGATACAGATTAATGGATAGTCTGGACTCTGGAATCAAACGATTTCAGTGGACAAGATCGTCTGTCAAATTAAATGATATTTTACATTATATATATATATATATATAGTGGTGACAAATGAAATAATAGATGAGAAAAATAAAAGCATGAATACTAGTTAAGAGATTAGTCATGGTACTAGTTAAGAGATTAGTCATGGTCACGATTTCGATTAGAACCAAGTGGCGTTTCATACTACCGAAAATCGCACAAGTCAATACAATACATATAAAAATTAGACAATTTATTGTATTGTACGATACAATTATAAAAAGATCGTATTGATATTCCTTGTTTTCGCATTAGTAGACTATATATAGATACATAGATAGTATATCATAAGATTCTAACTATAATACTCATGTCATTCACATAATATTGTTATCTTCAAATTAGTATTTTATTCGTTTTATTAGGATAATCATATTTGGAGTAGTATTTGGAGTAATTTATGAACAACATGTACCTCTGGAATTTTGACATTTCTAATGAAACAAAAATAGTATTACGTAAGGATGGAAAAAGCAATATAACTTTGGGGTATTTTCACAGTTTCATATAAATATAGGGAGTTGGTGTGTATAAAAATAGCTAAAAGTCATTGGACCTGACCCAATCAAGACAAGGAAAGCTTAGGTCAGCAAAGCTTAGGTTGGCAAAGCTTAGGTCAGAAAAGTTTAGGTTGGGAAAGCTTAGGTTGTGAAAACTTAGGCCGGGAAAGCTTAGGTCAGGGTAAGCAAGTAAGATAGCCCAGCTCGGAAAAGTTTAGGTCAGGATAACGGTAACATTGGCATGACAGCTAGACATCATTGTTGGGCCAGGAATCTGGTTTAAATATATGCAGGAGCAATAATGGCAAAGGAGCCAAATTAGAGCCGTTATTATAGGGGCAATCAAGTCAACATAAAAAGGGAAGTGGTTAAGGATACAGTTCAGCATGGTGCAACGGATATATGAGTGGTTAAGGATACAGCTCAGCATGGTGCAACGGATATATGAGTGGTTAAGGATACAACCTAGCATGGTGTAACGGACATATCAATGTGAGGTTATAAATATTCAATATTCAGACTCATTTGAGGCACGCAATTTCTCTTAAGCTTAAGCTCTTGGTCAATACAGTTTTCTGCTTACATTCTGCTAACTTGATCGTCGGAGTGGAACAGGGGGGATAGCCCCGCTTGTTTCTTGTTGTTTGCTCCCGTTACCATAATTTTCCTAGACCAGATCCGAGCCCCATCTTAACTCATCCAAGCTCCAGAGCCAGATCCAAGCTCTACTCTTACTCATTCAAGCTGCCAATTAACAGATTGGGCCTGAATATTCAAGATTTCCATTGGGACAACCGGAGCATCCAGATCCGGACTTTTTGCGTCATATCAGGAGCATTTGTTGGTCTAAAGATTTTTCGACAGTTTTCAAATCTTGGGATTTATTTTAATTCTTTTTACAAAATTTTAAGGTATTTCAAAATTCATCATTGTTTAATGAAAATGCTATATCAGGTATATTGTTTTTTTCTACCTTCTCTAAAGATAGATGGAGGATATAAAATGAATTGTATAAATATCTAGTATCTATTATTGATCAATAGTAAAAGGGTTAAATAATTTTATTTTGTAAATTGAAGGGGAAAAATATATAATTAAAAAAAAACCTTTAAAATTTTATTTTGGTATTCTTTTTTTTAATGACTGAAACTGCTCTGCTCTTTTTCATCCCATTCTACAAGAATCATCACTTTTTTCATCCAAAATTTTATCTAAAGAAACAACCTCATTTTTTACTAAATTTTAAATTCAAAATTTAAAATTTCCTCCAAAATCTACACTCACATAAATTTAAAAAACAACAGAATTATTACACTTTTTTTTTTTCTACACAAATTTCCAATAGATATTCCTTCCAAAAAATATTGCTTCCTTAAATTTAAATTTTTTCCAATTCAAGCACAAAAAGAACGAAGCGGCACTATATAAAAGGGTGAGGACCGTGAGGTAGTAGATTGCGACCATGGACTTAAATATCAATGTAGTTGTAGCCCACATAGGATTTAATTCCTTTGACGAATTATAGATGTGGGCCTTATTAATGCTCAATACCGACCGTCCATAATTAGCACATGGTAGTATTTTGCTTTGTGTGCTCAGTTCTAGTATTTGTATTAGGCCTTTCATCGTTTCGTCATATCGGACACCACAAACAATGAAAGTTTCGGACCAACTGTCATTATGTTGGTGATAAAGGTAGATATTTTGTATAACTTTTGTTCTTGTTCACTTTAGTAATAACAATATGGACAATGAAACTTTTATTTTATTATGTTATAAAATGTGACCGATTCGATTATATAAATTATATTTTACTATCACTACAATGATGATTTATTGTTTAATTTAGGGTGAATTATAAATTTGGTTATCTTATTTTAAAATTTCTGAATTACATCAGATTACTTTTAAAAATTAATTGATGGAGTCACTCTTTTAAAACGTTCTTTCGTAACTAACTAAAGGACGGATATTTACCCTTTGTTAAATGTAAAAGAGGGAAAAAAGAAAAAAGAAAAAGAACTTTTTCCTTTCATAAAGGGCATGTTCTTTTACTTGGTTTCAAAAACAATTATTGTACTTTCTTTTTTGGTTTTCAAAAACTTTGCATGGCAAACATGTTCTCTATCTTCACCACCGGACTCAGCCAGCCACCTCAATTCCACCAACACCACCACTATAAAAATATAAAAAATAATAAAAACAAGTTTACAACTTGTTCTATCTATCAATTGAGATTTTTTCCCATTTTCTTCCCATTTCAACCCACCATCCTCCCATCATCTGAACACCGCCGTTGTCCCCTTCGCTCCCCATCCCCTCATCCAAGCACCACCACCACAAACCAACCACCATCCCCTCATCCCAAGCACCACCAGAAAAAACTCACCACATCCCCCATCCTCCCAGCACCACTATAACAAATCCACCACCGCTACCCTCCTCCCCTTACCTCATCATCTTCACAAACCCACCACCACCCCCTCCCCTCACCCCAGCACCACCATCACAAACCCAAATTTGCAGCACCAAGAACAAAATTTAGAATACAATAGAGACAAATTTGCAATGCAGTCACCCAACACCAACAATGAACAACAGTAAAAGTTAAAATCCAATTTTGCAGTAAAAAATAAACAACAGTAAACACTAAAAAAAAAAAAAAATCATTTTTGCAGGTGGTGCATTGGATTTCTAACCATCAAAAATCATGTCTCCTGCTTGGAAGCCGAACGGTGAGAATTTTTGCAGAGAAGGAAGAATGGGGTGTCATCGTTTCTTGATTTACGGCAAGAACTTTTATAGCCACAAAGCTTCCGTCTTGAAGCAAACCCTTTTGAATTTTCAAAATAGAGTAACGAATCATAATTAATTGAAGAGAAGAAAAACTTGAATTAACACCCAAATCGACAAATTTGAATGAATTGAATGATATATACCTCCGGCGATTCTACAATCTAATCGCGGGAACGGGAACAAGGGAGGGAGAGGGCTGGGGGGGGGGGGGGGGGGGGGGGGGGAGAGAGAGAGAGAGAGAATTGTGGTGAAGAAGATGGGAGATTGTTTTCTTCTCTATCCAAATGAGAGACGCATGAAAGTCGGCGGTGCAAGGAAGGTGGAGGAAACGGAGGATGACGACTAGAGGAGGATCAGAAAAATTGGGAACAAATACTTGTTTTTAAAACAAGGTTTCAAAGTTTTTTTTTTTGGTTGGGGGAAGGAAGGGGGGGAACAATGTTTTGGCTTTGTTTTGAGTTTGAAACCCAAAACAGAGATCCAAACCCATTACTAATCCCAAAAGAACAAGCTAAATGTAATTTCCTTTTCAACTTCTTGTTGCACGGCCGCGACCCCTTCTTCATCTTCTTTTTGGCCAAATATATGTCTCCAACCACCGCTATAGCCATCATCCACCACTACTTTTGAAGTCCTAACCTCCACAACCTCTTCTTTTTCCTTCTAATTTCAGTAGTATACATGGTGTTCGAATCTCAATCTCAAACTCCGCCTAACAGAACTACTACCCAACTAAATGGATAAAGTTAGATTTAAATTATGGTGACTAAATTTTGCAATTTGCCCTTTAATTTATATTTAGACATAAAATATCTTTTTTATTTTCTCCTTGTATTGGAGTATTAGAGGGTCTCGTAAGTACGTGTGTCTAATAATATGCCACTAACTTGGGTTTCATAATGTAACAACCATTCTCTTCAAGTGCAAATAACCTAAGAATCGACATTAAATGCTTGCAATTTCGATTTTGAAACACTCATTTCGCATAACCCTGCATATTTTACTACATGATTTCATCAGTGTAATTTAAACTGTAGTTTGCTGGCTAGCGGGATCGAAATGGTTTAGAAGTTATATTCTAATCCATTAAGGCACACGGCGTGATTGTTACAAAATTTTGGCATCTCCAAGTCCAAAACATGCAGGCATGACAAATTAGGTCAGGTTTTGGCCTGAAACAATTAATTTAAAATATACTTATTTATATAAAAAGTTTCAACTACTATCCAGCCTTTACTTACATAATTAATTAATTCAAACTGCTTGACTTATTTAATTATTCATATGATAATGTCAATTAGAATCGCACATGTTTATATTTTCATTTGTAACAGAACTAATTCCAAAATGACATATATATTATTTTAGGCTGGTTTTATTTTACCAAGATATATAATTCATAACATGCCATGCATGGTGATGATGCGTCACTCACCCGATACAGACCAACGGGAACCTTGCTATTAACCTGCAAATAAAACAGAGCTCGGAGGGGGCAGAACCCCGTTAGCACTCCAAAGCTCAAGTTAGAGGATGAAGACGAAGTGTGAGAACATTTACATAATAAGGCTTAAGACTCACTTTCTTGTTGTCTCTTTCGTGAGGGTCATAGAGACTCAAGGACCCGGTCCTTTTCCTCGACCGCTGGACATATTCTGCCGGGTTTTCTCTTTACACCCCGTGTCTACGCCGACCAGGCCACCCAGGTCAGTCGGGGAATGGCTCTAGGTGGACGTCCCGTCTGCCATCGGTAGGAGCCTCTGCGAGGATCCATTGGGTCACCTTCTCTATCTAGGCCTGGATCAAGAAACCTACTCCTTTGGGGTTTTATACTACTTAGGCCAGACTTGGTGGAGATTTGGGCCCAGCGGACCAAACCTCACACACCAATCAGTCCCCCCCAAGCCTTGGGCTCGATGGCTCACAGCTTCGAGGCCAGGCTTACAAACTTGTATTCCCATTTTGGTCTTTCGTCTACCCTCTCAGGCCCATCTTTACTCTTGTTGCATCTCCTTTCCCCGAGGTTTCGATCGAAATCGGCTTCCCGCCCGCCTGCGTTCTCCTCCCCCGACGGTCGATCTTCCCGGTCTGTCTATGGCTTCGAAAGCTCCTCGCCTTCCTAAAGCCCAGAAAAAGCAAGGGGCTCCTCCCCCTACTGCAGCTGACATCTATTCGAGCCTGAAGAAGTCATATATGCCCACTCTTAGGGTAAAATTTCACATCCCCGTGAAGCTTTGACTTACTGTCCCCCTAGAGGAAGATCGTGCCAATGCCCCTAGGGCCGGGTTGGTTGCCGTTTACACCACCCAACCCAACAGTGGGCTACAGCTCCCCGGGTCGATTGGCGTTGCTCAACTCGCCCCCAAATTAATCAAGAACATTCTCAGGTTTTGTGCTCCATGTGCCGGGACCTCTTCGTCCGGCCAACCATTGCACTGCTGTTGGAACACTTTTCCCTTAATGCCCTTGCTGGCTGGTGGTATATTGTCGCTCGCGCTGCCCAGCCAAAGGGCGAATTCAAGTTGTGTCCCGTTTACCGAGTAAAATCGATGACTGGAAACGGAAATTCTTCTTCGTCTCTGCAAAAGACACGGGGTTGCCCCAATTTTGGAATAAGACCACCGCCCAGCTCCCCGTCCCTTCATGCTCTTAGAAATGGTCCAATAGTACGCATACCTTCGCCACATGGGAAGGCCTTTTGATGCCCAAGACGACCCCCCGGGAAGAGGGCTTAAAGTGGGTCGGGTGGAATAACGCTGGGAAGATCGTCGGGAAATGTCTGTTTCTCCGCATCTCCCTTTTTCCTCCCTTTTTTTTATTTTTTTATTTTTTTATTTTTTTTATTCTTGTCTATACATTGCTTCTTGTTATTTATGTATGTTTTCCCGACCTTACTTTCCTCCATTCTTTGTAGGTACGTTTTGGGATACTGCCAATGACACTGCTCTGACCATCGTCGCCTAAGGCATAGGTATAAGCAGCATTTTGCTTGCCGCTCCCCCTATGCTCGAGGCTCCACCCCTTTTTCCCTAGTCTTCTCAGTATCCAGTTCCGGAGAAAAAGAGGAAGAAACCCGAAGGCCCTCTCTGCTCTCGTTTCTCTCGGAAGAAAGCTGCCACTGACGCGGGTGTGCCGTTACCAATATTGTTGCTCAGGTGCCGGGCATCCAAGAAACCCCTGTTGCTGACTTTACCCCGTTCGAACCCCCTTCCCCTTGAGGGTGGCTCATCTCAAACACTCATCCCGAATCTAAATGACCCCGAGGATAGCTCCGACTCTTCCTCGCTTAACTGCATTGCCCGAGAAGAGAGACATTGAAAATGTCTTTCCGACCGAGTCATCCTTCCCCCGTCCCTCGATTCTCTAATTCCCGAGGTCCAGGGAATCCGACAGGGTTTCCTCAGGAAGCACCAAGGGGTTCCCCATCACCACCCCCGAGCTATATGAGCCTTTACCGAGGATCCCATCGACGATAGGGCGAGTGATGCAACGTCCGAGAGAAACTCCTTGAGTGGGGAAGCCTTGGACCTTTCTCCTTCCTCTGTCTACCGTCGGAGGGTTACCGAGCCTCATTTGGAACCTAGCCTTAGAGCTTTACCGCCTTCGCCTCTTAACAGCGAGCATCATCGGGGACAAGTTGACCCTTCCACAGGGGAACCTTTCTTGGTTCTGTACCCCAAGAAGCACCGCCCTCCTCTACGGGCCAGCCTTTACTCGATCTTTCTTCCCGCGGCCAACTACATCCCGCTCGCCTGTTACAGTCTCCCCCTTAAAGAACTTACCCGGGTGATCCCCAGGGAACTGAAAGCTTAAAATGCCTGTCACGTTGATCTGGGGGACGTCTGGGCCAGCCTCCAAACGATTTAGAACTTTGCGGCAACTCTATCAGAGCAGTTCCAGGATGTAGAGACCGATTTTGCCGATCATCAAAAAATCATGAGTCCTCCTCCTCCCCCCCCCCCCCCCCCCCTTCTACATATTCCAATTTCTTATGTATCGCCTCCTTAGGTCGGCCAGTATGCTATAGGGGTTTCCCGGCGATTGCTGGTTTTTGATTCCTATACCCAAAGCCTGGAAAACAGCAAGACGAGCTTAGATTCCCAGGTCAAGGTGCTAAAGGGCCAAAACGCGATACTCACCGAACAACTAGTTTTTGGCACAAAGGCTCAGGCACAGAGTGATTGCCGCGTCCAGGCATTGTCCTCGGCCTCTACGACGCGCAAATCAGCGAGGTAGAGGGGCAGAGACAAGCGTTAGAGGAAAAGAAAAAAGCCTTAGAAAAGGAGAAAGAGGCCTTAGAAGAGAAGAAAAAGGGCGAGGATGCTCTCCACGCCTCTGAAGCCACTCGTAAATCTCTGAAAAAGGAGCTGAAGAAGGCCCTAAAGTTTCGATACTCCTCGAAGAATAAGCAAAAAACTGCTGAAGCTGAAAAGGCCGCCGCCGAAAGCGCATCTACCTGCGCAGAGGATCTTCAGGCCCAAGCCAGGATGCTCGGGTTAAGGCCAAAGAAGCCCGAGTGAAGGCCGAGAGCACCCTGGCCGAGGTAACCTGGGAGCGCAATCTTGCCCTAAGCAAAGTAGACTGTTGTTTGTGACTTCGTGAAATCTCCTCAAATGCTGAAGTTTTTTACCGACTCTGTCGGGTTTAGGCAAATGGCAGGGTTCACCCGAGCTTACTCATTGATGAGGGGTATGGACCTTTCCGCAACGGTCGACATCCCGAGTGCGACTATTACTTACTCCCAAACGGGAACTGGGCCCTAGCCATCGCCAAGGTTCACCAAATGGCTCGTGATTTTGGACTAAGCGTGCCTCCCCCGGCCCCAGCTTCCTCCAACAACCCCCATGCTGCCCACACTGCCTCGACTTTGGAACCCTTCATACACCTTACTGACTCGAGGAATCCTACAAGGATCAGTGTGCCTCCAAGGAAGACAACAATGCTTCCCCGGCTGCTAGCTAGGAATAGTTTTTCTTTTTGCTTTTTACTATGTACTTTGTACTTTTGCTTCTTGGTTCTTCATTCTCTTGTGATATATTCCATTTTACTTTGTTTTACATACACGCTTCTTTATAATTACCCTATTTTCTTCACTTCCCGCAATGTCTTTCCGCCTCTTGGTGATAAAAAGTCGTTTAAATACTAGGCCAATGAGAAAACATTTTCCATAAAGTTTTTTGCTATTAATTATTCGCAAACAAAATACAAGTGTGGCCAAATGATAAGCCCGAGCATATAACGTCATAAACGAAACTCCATTCCTGTCCCTAGGAATGCGTACAATCATAAACCCGGGCTTAGATATCCTAACTAACTACTCAGGTATCCGGTCATACAAATCGTTCCTTTTATTCTACGCTCCCTTTGAGGGTCCCAAAAAAGATTGACTGCCCTTGAATGCCTCATGAATAAAATTTCCTGATGTTGTCCGCATTCCAAGTCCCTACCACTTCTGCTCCAGCCATCGTCGCCAAGCGGAAGCTTCCCGTATCTTGTGCCTCTATGACTTGATAGGGACCCTCCCAGTTTGGGGTAAGCTCCAAGCTGGGCTCTGCTAATAGCATTCTTCTTGAGCACCAAATCCCCCACTTGATAAACTCGTGCCTTAACTCTTTGGTCATAATATTTTTTAACGCTTTGCATGTATCTCACCTGCCGGAGATAGGATTCTTCTCTCTTCTCCTCAACTTGGTTCAGCTCCAATCTTAGCCGGGGTTTATTCTCCTGTGGGTCGAAAAGCAACACTCTGGCAGAAGACTCGGTGATCTCTGGGGGGATCACCGCCTCCACTCCATAGACTAAACCAAACGGGGTTTCACCTGTGGCTGTTCACGGCGTTGTCCAATAGGCCCATAACACAGCCGGCAGCTCGTCCAACCACCTTCCCCGGCCCATGCCATCCGCGGCTTCTAACCTCTTCTTCAAACTATGAAGGATAGTCCTGTTTGTTAATTCCACCTGCTCGTTAGCTTGGGAATGCGCCACTGAGGTGAACCTCTACTGGATTCCCAAACGACCACAAGTATCTGCAAACTCTGCCAAAAATTGCAGACCATTTTCGGGGATTACCGTTCTTGGAATGCTGAAGTGGTACACAATATTTTTAATGAGGAAATTCGCGACTTTAGAGCTCGGGATCCTTGCCAAGGCCTCCACCTCTATCCACTTTGAAAAATAATCGATGGCAACTACCAGAAACTGAACCCCTGCTCTTGCTTTTGGAAGGGGACCTAGGAGGTTGATTCCCCATTCGGCGAAGGGCCAAGAAGCCACGATGCCTGTCATCTCCGTGGCAGGGGCATGGGCGATCGGTGCATAAATCTGACATTGTCGACAACGCCACACTACATCCTCCGAGTCTTTGAACATGGTCGCCCAATAGAATCCCGTGGTCATTGCCCACTTCGCAAAGCTCCTTGCCCCTATGTGACCTTCGCAGAGTCCTTGGTTGATATCTCCCAACAACATTTCCGCTTTCTCGGGTCCTACACAGAGTAACAAAGGGACGAACCATGATCTCTGGTACAAGTCACCACTTAAGACTTGGTACTGTTGTGTCCTAAGCCTTAAGCGTTGGGCATTTCTTCGGGACTCTGGGAGTATCCGGCCTGACAAGAATGCCCTGATCAGGGTCCTCTAGTCATTCTCGACCACAATTTCCATAATTTCCTATCTCGCAGTGCTCCTTTGCCTCACCTTTTCCACCATAATCGGCTTAGTAAGGTGGGAGAACAGGGAAGATGCTAACCTCGACAAGGCATCAGTATTGGAATTTTTATTTCTCGGCACCCTTTCCATCTCTCACACCGGGAACTACTTCAAAAGCTACTACACTAACTCCGCGTACCTTTTCATCTCCCGCTCTTTGGCTTCATATTCCCCAAGCACTTTCTTGACTACCAACTGAGAATCCTAGCATATCTTCAGGGCTTTAACCTACATTCTATGTGCTAGTTCTAAGCTTGCGACCATGGCCTCATACTCAACCTCATTATCTGTTGTTGGGAAATCGAAACGCAGCACGTATGTGTAATTACCCCTCTTGGGATGAGTCAGAATCAATCCTGCCCCCGCGCCTGCCTTTCCCGAAGCTTCGTCCACAAATAATGTTCACACATCGGGAAGGCCTTTCATTTCTGGGGTTTTCTCCCGAGACTCCTCGGTGGTCACCCCTCCAACAATGAAATCTGCTAACACCTGTAACCGTCGACCTGGGCTTAAAAGTTATCTCAAATTCTCCTAAATCGATTGCCCACTTGATGAGCCTTCCGGAGCTTCCTGGCTTTGTCAGTATGAAACTGAGTCTGTGTACACCGTAACTGGGTGTGATTCGAAATACGGCCTTAATCTCCTGATGGCTTGGACTAATGCCAATGCCAACCTTTCGATTGGTGCAAAATTCCTCTCCGCCCTACTGTAATACTTTACTCAGAAAATACACTGGTTGTTGCAACTTCCCCTCCTCCTTGAACAACTCCGCACTTACTGCTGATTCCGTTGCAGCCACGTACACATATAATTCTTCCTCGGGAGCGGCATGGCGAGTACTGGAAGCTCCGCAAGGTACATCTTTAACTCTTCTAATGCTCTTTGGCGATCTTCTCCCCAACAGAATTTATCAGCCTTTTTTAACACCCTGAAAAAATGTAAAGGCCTTTCCACCGACCAATCTCCTGGTCAACCTTTGCACCTCCTTAGCTGTCTGCGGGAACTTCATCTCCAAGACCGCTTGCACTTTCTCGGGATTAGCCGACACTCCGTCTTCTGAGACCATGTTGCCTAAGAATTTTTTTGAGGAAGCGCCGAAGACACACTTTGCCGGGTTTAATCGCATCCTTGTGGCCACGAGGATCTCTAACACCTCCCTAAGATCCCACATCAAGGCCTCCTCATCTTGACTTTTAACCAGCATGTCGTCAATATAAGCTTCCATGGTCTTGCCCAACTTCTGCTTGAGAATATTATTGATAAGCCATTGGTACGTGGCTCTCACATTCTTCAACCCGAAATGCATGGTCGTGTAACAATACGTGCCTTTTTTCGTGATAAAAGAGGTTTTCTCCTCATCATCTTTTCGAAGAACGATCTGATGATACCCCTTATACGCGTTGAGAATGCGTAAAAAGCTGAATCCCGCAATAAAGTCTACCAACACATCTATCTTGGTACTGGAAACAAATCCTTCGGGCAGGCTTTGTTCAAATCTGTAAAATCCACGCACATCCTCCAGGTCTCCTCTGCCTTTTTGACTAAAACTGGGTTTGCCAACCATTGCGGATATGCGACCTCCCTGATTATCCTTGCTTCCAATAGCTTACCAACCTCGGCTTCTATGACCCAACTTCTTTCTGCGCCAAAACTCCTCTTTTTCTGCCTCACCGGCCTCCTATCTGGATCTATGACAAATAATGCTCCGCAACCTTCCTCGGGATCCCAGGCATGTCATCCGTCAACTAAGCAAACACTTGCTCAAATTCCTTCAGCAACCCGACTAACCTCTTCTCTAAGCTCGGGTTCAACCCCGCTCCTATCTTCATCTTTTTGGAAAGATCTCCTCCCAACGGAACTTCTTTCACTTCCGATCCTACCCTCATCATTCTCTCCTCCAAGAACCGCTATGGTTCCAGATCCTCGATCATCATCCTGGTTGAAACGTCCCTTTTCTTTAGGTTCGCCATGTAACATTGCTTAGCCGTGCGCACATCACAGCGGACCGTGGCTGCTCCGTCGGGAGTCAAGAACTTAACGACCATATGAACCGTGGAAGTAACCGCCTGAAATTGATTCAATTCCGGCCTTCCCAGGAAAATGTTATAAGTTGGGTGTGACTCAATGACAACGAACTTCAGATTTTCTATTCTTAGCCGGTTCCCAGATATGATCGTCATGGGCACCCTGACCTTTCCTATCGGGATTACTTTTGAATTTCCAAAACCTACTAATGGCGTGCGCACTGGATCATATCTTTTTTTTTTATCTAGACAGCAGTCCTCAAAGATCTCTTTGGTAAGGATGTTTACCGAACATTCCGTGTCTAGGAGGGTACACCTAACTATGAAGTTTGCGATCACCACCTCTATCACCATCGGGTCATCTCCTCCCGAGCCTTCATTGAAATCCTTCTTAGAGAACCAAAGGGTTTTGAATCTCTCACTTTTTTTCTCTTTACTTCTAATTGTGGCAAAAAACGCGCATTCAACTTCCGTTATTTACCAGAATCCCCACTGGTTTAGCCTCTCGAAATCGTATTTATGATTCCCGCCACCGCCACTTGACCACCACCTATCCCCCGTTCTTACCTTTCTTGGAGTTTCCCGACTCGGTCTTGTCTACATACTTCCGTAACTGCCCACATTGGACTGTCTTCTCTATTTCATCGGCCAACTCTCGACACTCTTTGGTGCTGTGCCCCGACACCCGGTGATGGCCGCAGTACTTGGAGTGATCCTTCTTGGGTTAAGATCCTTTTAACTGGGGCGGCTCTGTCAAAAGCCCTTGACTTTGGGCCGTGTACATAACCTTGACCTTGGATGCTTTCAAAGGGGTGTACGCAGTCGGACCTCCCCTCTTTTCAGCCGGATATCTTAGGCGAGATTGAGCCTAGAAGTGGAGCCTTTCTTGGACGGGTCGTTTCCCGCTTATACCTGCTCCACTCACATCTCCCTTTGCCCCACCTTTATTCGGGGACTGTCGAGCTTTCTTTTGCATCTCCTACTATTTGGCGATTGAGAAAGAGTTGGCCCGGACAACAGCTTCATAGAAGTCTTTAAGCAGCCGGAGGTGCAGGTCCATGCTGAGCTCCCCATGCCGTATCCCGTGGATGAAGGCTTGAAGCACATTCGATTTCGTCTTGTCCGGGCATTTTGCCCCCTGTGTGTTAAATCTCTTAACATAATCCTCGATAGACTCCCCCTCCCTTTGCCCTATCGTCATTAGATGAGACACAGGCTTAGCTATGAACTAATTCCCCATGAAATTGGTCATGAACTTCCTTTTAAATTGCTCCAGTGATGAGACTGAGTTCCGAGCAAGGTGCATGTACCAGCTAAGCGCTCCTCCCGTGAAAGTTTGATGTATCACCATGCATTTATTTGTCTCAATTAATCGCTCAATATCCATGGCTCCCATGCGCTTCATCCGGTGATCCTTCGAATCCGTGGTCCCGTCAAACTGAGGAAGCCGATACATTCCTTTGAAGTGATACGGCAAAGGAGATGTCCAGATGTCCATCGTGAACAGGTGTGTGGTATCCTCAAACTCTTCTACCGTCTTGACCCCCTCCAGCCGTTTGTCCATCATTTTCTCCACCTTCTCCAACCAATTTCCCGGTAGGTTTACCAGCATCCCCCATCTCTCTATCCATTTCTCCGAACCTTGACTGGAGGGTTTCTTCACCCAGGTATCGTAATCCCCAGGAATACTCCCTATCTCACACTTGACTTCTTCGGCGGGGGGCTGTTGATCGACTTCTCCAGGAAGGAGAATCTGCCTCCTTCTCCCTTGACCAGGATATCTGCTTGCTGGGTGTACCGGAGAAATATGTCCTTGAGATAGACATCTTCCTTGGCCCCGGGTTAGAGGATGATTCCCGGGAATCTGCCTCTCCCCTTCCCCGGCCGTCTCCCCGTCTCCCTCGGCTCTCATTTTTTCATTCATGAAAGCTCTAAATTCGGACATATTTTTCCTCACGAACGCCAGCTCTTCTAACTCCGGCACTTGATCCCCTTCCTGAAACAAACTCCTGGTGACTCTCTTCCTTCCACTTGGACCTCCTTTGGGGGTAAACATCACAACACTTATTTTCAGTTCGGAGACCCAAGGTTGGTCAATGGTGATTTCGACACAATGATTGAGTCCGCACCGATGGTGCCAGTTGATGATGCGTCACTCACCGGATACGGATCAATGGGAAACTTGCTATTAACCCTACAAATAAAACAGAGCTCGGAGGGGGCAGAACCCCGTTAGAACTCCGACGCTCAAGTTAGAGGATGAAGACGAAGTGTGAGAACATTTACAAGGCTTAAAACTCACTTTATCGTTGTCTCTTTCGTGAGGGTCACAGTGCTATTTATAAAGACTAGAGGACCCGGTCCTTTTTCTCGACCACTGGACATATTCTGCCGGGTTTTCTCTTTACCCCCATGTCTACGCCGACCAGGCCGCCCAGGTCACATCGAGGAATGACCCTAGGTGGACTTCCTGTCTACTGTCGGTAGGAGCCTTTGCGAGGATCCATTGGGTACAGACCACTGGGTCACCTTCTCTATCTAGGCCTGGATCAAGAAACCTACTCCTTTGGGGTTTTATACTACTTGGGCCAGATTTGGTGGAGATTTAGGCCCAGCAGACCAAACCTCACACACCATATGGTTATTGACTATTACGTTTATTTCCAATTCATTTATATTTAATTTTTTTTGATGCATCTGATAGTTTACGCATCAAGTTTAGTTTCAAAAGTGTGGTATGAATGTTATATAAATACGAGTAGCGTGTTAAGCTTAATAAGCCTTTAATATATCACAATTATAATTAAGTTAGCTGGTGAGGTATCACGTATCAAGTAGAACACATCTAATGTGCATCATAAGTTTAGCATCTGATATATCATGCATTAATGAATATGCGCGCGCATATGGAATTTAGTTGACGAAATTGGCAGTTTTCGACTATCAGGTTGTCAGACATGAGACTACCCTATATTTATTTTGAATTATGTACAAAATTGCTATCTCTAAACACCTGTTTATGGGACTTTCATGTACGGGTTAATCTTAGTACTAAGTGAAAATTTGTTAAAATAGTTTAGACTAAATTTACATAAAAAATATTGGGTGAAATGAATGAAACATCACTTAACTATGAACTTTTACAAAAAATGACACTTTCAAAAAAAATACTCTTTTTTAGACACTTAACTTCAAAAATGCTCAAAAAATGACACTCCGTAGGGTTCTGCCGTTATCTCACTAACGGGGAAAAAACTCAAGGGCAATTTCGTCATTTCGCACGTCGCCTGCACTGTTCATCTTCCCAAAATTTTTTTTTTTGATTCTTCAGACTGTTTTTAAAAATTTTTAAAAAAATTGAGGAAGATGAACAGTGTCGACGACGTGTGAAATGACGAAATTTGCCCTTGAATTTTTTGCCCTGTTAGTGATTTAACGGCTGACACTCACTGAGTGTCATTTTTTGAGCATTTTTTAAGTTAAGTGTCTAAAAACGAGCATTTTTTTTTAAAGTGTTATTTTTTGCAAAAATTCATAGTTAAGTAATGTTTCATGCATTTCACCCAAAAATATTTTATATACATTTGTTTTAACTGATAAATTAGAACAGGTTACAGGTTCAAATCCCTTTCCTCCTATTTGTAATAGTGCAGGTCACCCCAAAACCCCAAAAATTATTGGTCGCATACATTGACAAGGATAATTTTCAATAATAGAAAATCATCAAATATTGCAATATTTTTAATAGGATATGAAGAATACAGTTGTTACCCACCTCTGAGTCACACGAGCACAATCAAAATTAATATTGTTATCAAATTTTTAATGAATAGTATATATATATATATACATTTTTATTGTTGTATAGTTATTAAACACATTTATTTATTAGCATATTTTTTTTGTCTACCACTAGAGGTATTGGTTATGTTCTAAAATCTCAAGGTATATATAGTTAAACCCTTATCTTTTAAAATTAAGTTTGGGCTGCTAAAGGCAGAACTTACTCATGAGGTTCATCAAAAAAAATTTTAATGCCTTCTTAGGTTTAGGGATGCATATGGCTGGTGGAAATAAAAAAGTGTACTCTATCTTCAAAGTTTGAAGTTGTGATGTTCCAACTGACCATCAAATTGATGGCCTTTGGCATGGTAAGAGATGCATTATTATTATTATTATTATTATTATTTTTCTTTCAATCATCTATACTAAAAAGTATATGGGAAGGGGATAATGTAATTGGGGAGAATTGACACATTTTTGTGATCTGGGGCTGTTACTTGGAAGTTCTGTGGGGAAGGGAAAGTACAATGGTAGAGTATAGCTGCATTTTTGCAACTTAAAGGGAAAGTGCAACCATGAGCGGAAACAAGGGGGTGGGTGGTTCCTGTATCCCTCTTCAACCCTTATATTGAGTATATATTTAAGTGTTTATGGATGTATTTCAATGTAAAAAAAAAATTTATTCATATTTTTAAGCTTTGGAGATTTTTTTATGGTTCTGTCATTCAGGCTATGTTCTTTTTGTGACCCAATTAGGAAATTCTTGTTTGTGGGAAGAAATATTTTTTGGGAGGAAAGTTCTTTTGGGGATTTCTGTAGTAAAGAGAAAAAAAATGTAATGATTATGTTATTTTTTGAATTTATGTAAGTGGAAATTTAGAGAGAATTTTAAAATTTGAATTTGAAATTTTGTAAAAATAATGTTATTTTTTTATGGTAGATTTGTGAAAAAAAAAATGATGAATTCCCTCAAATGTAATGGAAAAGAACAGAGCCAGTGCTACTGTGGAGTATTGCCGCATTTCTGTAGCCTGGAGCTACTACGGCGCACAGGGTGCATTTTAGCACCCCTGAAAAGGTCCGGAACATTTTTTCTATTCTGTTTTGAATCAATCACTATGGGCCTGTTTGTTCACAGGAAAGTAAAGTTTTTAGGGAATATGATTTCTGGAAATTTAATGATAAGGAAAGTAAAGTAAAAAAGAATATTTTTTTTTTGTGTTTGGATTGGTTAAAAAATGTATTTGGGAATTTAAACGTGAACTAAACTAAATATCGAAAATGTCCTCTCGAATTAAAATTAATGATACTCTCATAAAAATATTATTAACCTAAATAAGAGCTAAATAATATTTAGTTATAAATTAAACTACAACTTTAAAATTAAATTACATCCCAATTATTCATCCAAAATTGATTTAAAATTTAAAAAAAATTATATATTTTATTATTGATCTATAATGTAGTTATTAGTCTAGCGAGAATTCAGATGAGTAAGAAAGTAATTGGAAAAATAACTTTTCTTGTTGTAAAATAAAATATTAAATTTTTCACTCGATTTTTTCCAAATTTAAAAGGAGCAGAAATTATAACTTTTAAATATGATACATTAATTTTTATTAAAATATTATTTAGTTTTGTAGCTAATCAACTATAAAGAATATAATGTATGAAAAGTATATATGTTGCTTTAAGTATATATTATTTAGTTTCGGCATAAAAATTAAAATAAACAAAGTTTAGTTAGATACAATATAAATATTTGAAAATAAATAAGAGGAAGGGTAGTGAGTGTCTTTTTTGAAAATTTATGACCCGGAAAAAAGAATACCAGATTAGAATCAATTAAAAGAATACCAGATTAGTGAGTGTCATTCCTTGCATCATGGATTTATTTTCTTTTCCCAACCAATTAAAATCAATTCCAAACCAAGGATTTTAATATTGAGTAATCATATTACTTTCCTTAACCAAAATCCTTGTAAACCAAATAAGCCCAATATGTATTATGTTTCACACGATGCAGAATGAGACACCTGACAGTACAACAATCTATGATCCGAACCTTTTTAAAACGGTAGATACATTGCACATTTTTTATGATTGACAATCACATACAGTTGCAAATTTAGGGTGAGGTCCCGGGGGGGCATGTGACCCCACTGGTCCCACCATAAATCCCTTGATACAACTATAAAAAATTTTAAAATGCTAATTTATTAATTTTTTGGAATATATGTGCCCCACAAACAAAAAAAATTAGACATAAATATTAGTTCAAACAGTAAAAGAAAGAAAAAAAAAAAAAAAAAAGGAAGAAGAAGAAGAAATAGAAAGAATACTTGTATGGTAAAAATTGTTTTAAATATATTTTTCATTATTGAAAATATAAAAATGTGTATTAAGATTTATGAAATAATATATACATAATTTATAAATTTTATTACGTGTTATAAATATAATTGTGCCCCCACTAAATTATTTTTCTGGCTCCGTCACTGATCATATAATACATGTTAGTTAACCAATCTATAAACTGCGGAATTAAACTATAGATTGACATGCCAGGAATCTTTGCAATTCCTAAATAATAAAGTATTTGTTCAGAGACATACCTCAGCTGCAAAAGATCTTACAGAGATAAACCGACGAGGTGTGTTTGATCACAAGCCACACTGTTGTCCGGCTTCTAACGGTATCCACACGAACAACTTACTAGGATTCTTCGCAAGGATTGATCAGTCAAATGTTTGACAGCTAGGTCCCGGAATACAACTGTACGTAAGTATCGATCGAATCGAATCATGTCCAATGACTAGACTTTATTTATAGATATCTTTATAGTATAAACATATTACCAGTAGGAAACCTAATCTAATAGGAAACCTAACACAAATAGGAAACTATTATAAGATATTTATTAATAAGTCCCTAGAGTTAATTTATATAATAAATTAACCCACAATTAATCATTTTAATCCAATCAGTTATTCTTTTGTGTGTGACCCTTTAGGTTCTTAAACATGTTAGCAAATAAATAAATTATAATTTCATAATTTAATTGGCTTTTGGACATAAAATCAATAAACTCCCACTTGGCCTAAAAACAATAGGCCATGAGATTTAAGAATTAACCCACTTATATTTATAAATCAAGATTGGCCTCTAGCCAGGCATCATAACCGCCCAAGTGTTAAGAAAAAGTCACGTGATCGACTTCACCTTTCTATGAACGGATTCCGTGTAATTAACGTCCTTTCACCATACCATATCCCAATTAGTTCAAGAGTAAGGATCTGCCAACTCTTAATGAACTAATTATTTCTTTGCTTGTTCCCGAAATATAACTCCTTGAAGTCGAATTTAGACCTATTCTAAAATCACTTCTAGTTTGCGCAAATATTTTAAGTTATACTTCAACAAGTGGCCATAACTGGATATACTCTTCCTACTATCGGAAGTGGTGAATTCTTTGTGGATCACAAACTTCCATCCATGTTTCATACTATACTCAACTCTTAAAAAAGCACACATAACCAACTAAGGTTAAGGACCAAAAGAATGAAAGTATATAATCTACACTCTGGATACACTTATGATCTCAAGTCGAAGGATTTATTTACACTACCATTATGTAGAGATTTATTTCATTGGCACTTAAATAGATCACCTCATGAAAATCTCTAGATGGGTCAATCCAATGAACTTGTTCTCTTAACAAGCATCTACATATTAGCTTTTGTGTCCCACACAATAGTCAATGAGATCAGCTACTTCCTCATTTAGGAAGAAAGCATAAAATGTGCTAGTCTATCCGTATTAACAATGTCCCATCTTGTTAATACTATGACTAGGGATTATTTAAGAACAATATATAAGTATAGAAAAAATCTCATCATCATAACCCTTATGATTTCTTTCATACAAATATTATTCTAGGGACTTTATCATATACTTAATGTAATAAAACAAATAAGATAAATGATAAATAATTTCATATCATCAAATTTTGCATAAATCTGAAAATATAAACAAAGTGTAAGGATAAAATCAATTAGTTTTTATCCATCCTACTAACTCTCCCACTTGGATTAAGATCAATTTCTAATAATTGTTTTAGTCCACTGATAAACAAATTTATCTTGAGAGAATATCAACTATGTCATTGATCAACATCAATTGACAATACCTAATACATAATTGGATCATTGATGAGACTTCAATTTCCATTTCCAAAATAGAAATTCTTACGCTAAGTTCAATGAAGAACTAGATCCAAATAGTTTCCAAAACTCTTTAATGTATTATGGCATATGTTGTAAAATAGTCATAGTGTTTGGCATGGAAGTATTCCAACATTTAACACTATTATAAAAAGTATGTATGCAAATTTCTTTTATTTTCGCAAGATAAAATTGCATAAAGTTTGACTAAGTTTGTTTGGCCTATGATAAAAACAATAATTTTATAATACTTCCAAAATATTTATAATATTCTTAACTATCATCATCAAGTGACTCTCACTTGAACCTGCTCAATTTGTTCGCAACAATTAGAGCATTACATAGTCGCCTACATACGATAATATACCAATATAATCCAACCATTAGTATGTATGGAAACAATTGTATATTATTTAGTGGCATGCTACACTTAGAATCCTGCGTATGTACATCGAGCAATATTTACAATCTATGTTACTAGATTTTGACTTCCAAAGTCTATATTGCTTCCGTAATTCAAAAAACTTTTCTTGAATGATCATACCAATAAATACTACTTTAAAGGTATTCCTTCTCCGCATACAATGTGTCCAACACAATGTAATGGAAAATACTTATTCTCCCACTAATTGATTTGTATATATAAGATTCGTAATCATTTTGACAAAATCAAATGCTTTGAATTTTATTCAAAATATTATAATCCATATAAAATTTCTTTTATATTGTATACCTTATTACGATAATTGGATATAAAATTGAATTATAATATATAATTCATTAAGCCGAATGCAATTTTATATCTTTTGATCATAACTTGAGACCACTTGATTCACCCTTTTATGTGAAAATTTAGGTCTACCATACCATCATGTTATTAAACATGTTGTTCCATAAGTTGATTTTATAATTTTGTGGTTATGAATAATTCATTTGTATATTATTTCTCCCACTAACCTTTCTAGAATAAATAATTTACACTAGAAAGATAATTTGCCATAATAAAGTTTGGGTTCCTGAAATAATATCGGTAACCAAATCAAATTTGGATACTCCCACAAATAGATAACTGATTAGATTTAGTCATAATACAATCTAATAGTAATTAACCATTGCATTGAATGTGTTAACTCAAACATTTTTCAAAATTTGATTAACTGTTAACCTTTTTCACATATGGTATCAACTTGTCGACTGGAACATGGTATAACAAGTAGGAGATAAGTATAATGGCATAACTGGATTGATTGAAAACTGCATAACTTACAACTGATCAAATATATCTAATATATTAGATCTTAATTTATACAACACCAGATATATATACATATCAAGTGTTTATAAATTATAAGAAAATCACATTTATTTAGATAACATCTCCTTTGAATAAAGTATATACTATTGCACTGTCACTTTTATCAAACTTTTCAAAATTCATTTTATTTTTGAACAAATCAAAATCCCAAAACACTTAACAAAGTGTAAACTTGAGACAAAATGAATTAAGAAAATCACATTTAGTAAAATTATCATAAAACTACATACATAGAATGTATTATTTAAGATAATTTACAATGTTTCTACTTTTTATCAAAGAAAATGTAATTTGGTCAATTTGACTAGTGCATGAAATTTACATAT
Source organism: Leptodermis oblonga (assembly GCA_016801395.1). Lineage (NCBI taxonomy): Eukaryota > Viridiplantae > Streptophyta > Magnoliopsida > Gentianales > Rubiaceae > Leptodermis > Leptodermis oblonga. The sequence goes on from CM028760.1 coordinate 39,293,410, forward strand.
CACAATTGATTCTAAACCAAAAGTTTCAAATTATAATGAAAGAATTTGAATATATGTAAATATAGTCACACGACCAAATAAACTGTGTTATCTAAATTTAACTTTTCTAGGATTAATAAAATCATTGAATTTAAGGAACTGTTTAAAACTAGACTCCGCCAATATAAAATCACTTATATATGAGTCAATCCATCCTTACATGATAACCTTGATGTAGGATTATTTTAGTCCAACAAAAACATTCAATGATTTGATTTTAAATCCAAATGAAATACAATAATTTTCATAGCCAATATTGCAATACAGTCATAAGTTCCGAATCCAGGACCTGCACCCTAAATTCCGCCTCCGGTTGCCAACTCTTCTAAGAGGAGTTGGTTGTAGGGTATGGATGTGGTTCTAAAGATGCAGCTCAAATAGGCATATCTAATTTTCTAGTCCCATTTCCAGTCTAGGGTCGGGCGTTCTTTTAAGAGACACTGACGCACAAAAATCGTAATGAAGAAGAGAGGCTACCTCCCTATTTCCATTCCTATTTCTCTTTGAAAATCAAACTCCAGGATTGGGGTACTACTGGGCTACCCTCCCTCATTTAAGCTTTGGTTTTGGACGTTAATTTGACCGCCTGCAAATGAAATTTTGAAAGAGATGAAAATTTACCCGAAGCAGAAGACAGAAATCGACCTTTCCTCCTGCAAATATTAGAGTTTTTATAGCCAATTAATGTATTAATGTTACGGTTGGTCGGTTAATTTACTTCTTACCTTGCCCTTTTTAACTGCCAAGAAAAGTGAAAAATCATTGCTTCAGGCTTCCCCCACCACCACCAGCCTTCCTTCCTCCTTGTATGCTGTAAGGCTCTTCAAATCTTCTTTCGTTTTGATTTTGTCCATCTCTAGTTTTTAAGTAAATGAAAAATCATTTGATGTTTTGGTTTTGGTTTTCCAGATTCTCTTCTGCTGCGTAAAGATAACGTGCATTATTTCTGAAAAATATATTGTTATAGAAGGAGAAGAGAGGAAGGAAGATAGTCAAAATGGAAAGAATCACCCTACAGGGTGCGCTTCTCCATTTTACCCATAACGAGACTGTTGCTCAGGTATAGGTTATTATGCATGAATCTCTTTTTCCATATTACTTACAGAATTTTACTAATCCATCCATCATTCTACTAGAAAGACAGATATACAATTTTTTATGAATGTTAACGTGCAAATATAAAATACCTGTTGATACCATTTATTTCATTTGTTTTCCTACTTTTTCTTTTGACGAAAAAAACCATATAAAGTATATTAATGGCGCTGGAAGTCCTCCAGCAACGATTGATACCAAAATGATTTGTTTCCTTACTTTTAGGTGTGAGTTAATTGTAAACTATACATAATTATATTAGTAAAGGTAGAAAGATTATTATTATTATTATTTTTAAATAGACTCTTGTATTAGAGAAAAAAAATATTTTTGAAAGGGAAGTCTTGTAATAGATGAATTATCAAATTCTTCCATAGCCTTAATTTTGTTCATTATGATCATAAAATGAATAAATTGTGTCCCTAATAGAAGAATCATAGCTAGAAAATATATATTCTCTATTCGACTATAAAAGTCCACTTTCACATACATATGTGTGACCTTTTATAGATGTCAAGGTATAAATTACCACATATAAAATAACTAGTTTGACATCATTTGTGTTATTTATATCCCTACTTTTAAACGTGACTTAATTGTAGACCATACAAAATTATGTTAGTAATGATAAAATGAGTAAAAAATTTTAAATTGAACTATTCTATTATAAAAAAATATATTTTTAAAAATAAACACTTCTAATGAATGGGAGTGAGTAATTGTTTACAAGTTCAAAGTTACAACACCTAAATAACCAATTATATTATATTACTGAAGAAATGTAAAGTAGAAAATTCACAATATGACTTTTGAGACAAAAATATATTTTTTTAGACATGAATCTTTCATTGGAAACGAAAAGAGTCGTATTTTTGCTCCCTATTTTTTTCAAATCATTTTTTATTTAGCTTCTTTAATTTAATTTTAAAATATATATTTTCATGTCTCACGTCCTGTGCTCTTGTTTTTGTTTGCCTTTTAGGCTATGTGCCACATAAGATCTACGTAATGTCCACAAAATAAAATACCAACAAAAGTCAACCAATGAATAGAAAAAAAGGAAAGAGCTGATTGCAAAAAACCATCTTGAACTTTGAATTTGATTGTAAATTGTACCATAAACTTTTGTAATCACCCTCTGAATTATCAATTTGTTGCAATCTAAAAGAAATGTTAGTCTTGATTTTACATATTTATCATAAAAATACCTAATTAACCATTAAATATAATAACAATAACATATAAATTTTGGAATTTCATTGAAAAATTAGATAAGTAAATTTGTATTTTTATAAAAAAATTCTCAAATCAACATCATCATTTGTTTACATTGCAATAAAGTGATAGTTCAAGGGGTATATTACAAAAATAAAAAGTTCAGGGGAAAATTCTACTATAAAACAAAAGTTCGAGGTAGCATTTTGCAATTGTATCAAAAGAAAAGAAAATAGTATTTTTAAATAAATCAGACACAAAATTTTGAAAAAGAAAATTCCTCCTAAACTCAAGGCTATCTTTGAAGTCCAACAAAAGCCCATTGGACTTGGTCCAATCTTTTTCAAACACCGAAAGGGCAGGGGAAGGGACCAAGCCTGCTTTTAATTTTTCAAATACCTTTTATTTATTTATTTTTTAATTTTCGGGTATTGAAAATTTAAAATTTAAAATCGCTAAAAACCAAATTGAAATCCAGCGAAGAATCCATAAAACCGCCCTTCGTTTTCCTCTCCAAAAGACACAGTCACACACAGTTGCAGACTCTCTTTCTCTCTCTAACCAGCATTTTTTTCTCTCTCTAAGACTTCTTTTCAACTTGTCTCCAATGGCTTCACCTCGCGAGGAGAACGTCTACAAAGCGAAGCTCGCCGAGCAGGCCGAGCGCTACGAGGAGATGGTCGAGTTCATGGAGAAAGTCGTCACCGCCGTCGACGGCAGCGAGGAACTGACCGTGGAGGAGCGCAACCTTCTCTCCGTTGCTTACAAGAACGTGATCGGCGCTAGGAGAGCCTCCTGGCGTATTATCTCATCGATCGAGCAGAAAGAGGAGAGCCGTGGCAACGAAGGACACGTGACGGCGATTAAGAGTTACAGATCTAAAATTGAGTCAGAGCTTTCCTCGATCTGCGACGGCATTTTGAAGCTGCTTGACGGTAAGCTTATAACCTCTGCTGGTTCCGGTGACTCCAAGGTGTTTTACTTGAAAATGAAGGGAGATTATCATCGCTACTTGGCGGAGTTCAAGACTGGAGCCGAGCGGAAGGAAGCTGCTGAGAACACTCTTTCGGCTTATAAGGCGGCTCAGGTACTAATATTTTATCCTTTTTTTCACTTATTGTCATTTACATTTTCCTCAAGTACAATTAACCCTCTCTGAGTTTTCACTTGTTTGTTTTTTCCCTTTATAGACTGAAAGTATGATTCCTTACGTTTTTCTTACACTTGTTTTTAAATTACGAATGTGTTTTTTTCTTTGACGTTTTAAGCCAATCTGACTCGCAGTTGAAGTTGAATTTTAGTAAATTTCTTGCTAATAACAATTGTGAGAATTCAGGATTTCGAATTGTTGTTAATGCCTCCATTTGTTTTCCTAAGTTGATCTGGAACTTAAATAAGTTAATGGCGCTTCATTTGATCTTCATACTATGATCTATTATCCTAGGTCATTTTCAGTAGGCAAAATCTTTGTGTAGGTCAATTATTGGTTGGAGGTTGCTAGGGATAGTCTAAGCCTCTAAATAATGTCTTCTCGTATATTTGTAGGATATTGCTGTTGCTGAACTTGCTCCCACACATCCTATCCGGCTTGGACTTGCACTCAATTTCTCAGTGTTTTACTATGAGATTCTGAACTCCCCTGACCGAGCTTGTAACCTTGCAAAACAGGTAAAATTTGTTTTTCAGTTTTCTGGGCATTCTGATGTAATATTGGTTTAACGTTTGGCCGTGGGCTTCTCTACTTATTCCTTCTTTTGTGTTCAATTTCTATTTACAATCATTAGTTTAGCAGTTCTCTTATTGTTTACTTTTCATTGTCAGGCATTTGATGAAGCCATTGCAGAGTTGGACACACTAGGGGAAGAATCCTACAAAGATAGCACTTTGATAATGCAGCTTTTACGGGATAACCTCACTCTATGGACTTCAGACATGCAGGTAACGGGTTCCCTCCTAATGTTTTAGTAAAATATTTAAGTTTTTTAAAGCTCAATATATAAGATTTCATTCATTTTCCTGATGTAGGATGATGGCAATGAAGAAATTAAGGAAGCTTCAAAGCCTGATAACGAGTAGTAAGCTCTGAAGTATTAGGATTGATGTTGAGTCATGCATAATTGTAATTTGCTACAAATTTAAAGAGAGTGGATTCAACCTATTATTGCTCTCTCATTAGTTGTGTAGGGCTTTGGATTTTTAGTGTTTCCATATTGTTTGATGTACTGCATTTGCTTTTCATGATGCTTGCAGCTTCAGGAATTGTTGCTTTTCCTGAGTTTTAATTTTCTTTAGTGTTGATGCTTTCCTTTTACTTAATGAAGTTGATCACTGATGCACATATTCTGACTGCTGATTTTGCTATATTTCTATTGTCATTTGACAATATGTTGAAGACCACATTGAGTTTGCATTTTCCTTTATCTGAGGGTAAAATATTTTAAGATTATGATTGTGACTTTTTCGCCATTTTGTGATATGTGTCTATTGGTGATTGTCGTGTTTTTGAACTGTTTTACATCTTCTCCGGTTTTTCCTCACATTCTTTTGATGGATCCAGTTAAGATTGAGGTTTGGATCTTGGAACAGCGGGCAGGACATAACTCCTCAATTTAGCTGATGAGCATTATTAGTAAAGGACTTCCCATTTTGCTAACTACCTAGTATATAAATCTGCTTCTTTCTTGCTGCTATTTTTTCTCTTCATTGTTGATCTGCAAGTATTCATTTGGCTATGGCAGTTAGTCTTGACACTTGGATTGATAACTGAGTCTTTTGAAACCGTGTTGACCTTACCAGCCAGTATGTTTGGTACCTCTTAATTGAAAGCTTTTTATACTTTAAAGACTGGATGATGATGGGGGCAGTTGGAAGAAATAGATGCACATTTCACTTTAATTGATGTCGTTTGAACCTTATTGTTTCAATTCAAAGCCTTTATTAACTTTACAGTTGGCTTGACAATTGACCTTGACTGTGTCTGAGTTTACTTCCTCTTCTTCATGTTGTTGTTGGTCTTTTAGCTTTTATGACTCACACATTAGAACTGTTGTGGAACAAATAGCCGTAGAAGATTGAAGGTTTGTTAATGTATATAGATGTGGTTGGGGCATATTTTTAAGCTGAAATTTATTTAGTGTCTTTATGCAACGTATTTAAAGGCTTGTTACAAATATGCCCCCAACCACATCTATTCTCAATTTTATTTTTAAATAGTTTACTTCACCTAACCTAGTGTGTGTTTATATATCCATTCTGACTATTGCTTTATGTAAACCTTATAATTAGAGAAAATTAGTCTCATTAACATAACTGACTATTATATTTTGTCTGGTCACATATATGGAATTAAATGGAATTAAAATACTAGTGGAATTTTTATTTTTATTTTCTTGAAATTTGGGGCCCATTTTTATTTTTCTTGAAAATACAAGTTAGATTAAAGTAAAATGAATATTTTGATAATCAAATACGACTTGGAAACTAGAAAAAAGAAAAGAACAAAAAAGAAGAGAGAACTCCAAGTTTGGTTCTTTTTATATTGTGTTTTAATTTTTTTAGTCTCTAACATTTGGACGTGACTTTCTTAGTCCCTAAATGTTTCATTTAACAGAATTTGTTATCTACCCACCCTTGAATCTCATATAGCCGCTAAATTTTTGGTTGGGGGCGGGCAATATCTTTCAATCCAAAAGCATCGGAGAAACTTAGTCGGATTTTAACGCCACATTTTTTTTTGGTCTTCAAAACTTGTGTTGGAGTCCTCACTACCTTCAAATAAATATTTCAGTCGTAGAATCAAGTGCAGAATATAATTCAAATATGAGGCAATAGGAATTGCACTATATATTTATGCGTCTTCATAATCCTTATCAACTTGCTCATCCACAGATAAACATGTGAAAATTTTCAATCCCATTCAAGATGCTTGTCCGTCAAATGTTTATGCTAGAGCTGTGGACAGAAAGGTTTAGCAATTTCTGTCCAACTCATCGGAGAAATCCAGAGGTGCTCATAAAATGCTTGCAGTGGGGAAGACACAGAGCAATTTAAAACACAAATTGAAGTTTGACTGGAAAGAAAAATTAAAAATAGTAACCACAATGTCACTGGATGTACAATCACCAAGTGGGTTTGAGAAACCCCGTGGATAATCATCATCACCCAAATTTGATTTTGAAAAAAGGGTAGTCACAACTGTGTTTCTTTTAACCGTATTTTTGAAAAATAGACATCAAGAGAGCTATGAAGTTGAGGTGGGTTGGGTTTCGACATTTTGGGAGGCGCTGGAATCATGGTGCATGAGGTAAGTAATTTTAGGATAGTAGATTGCGAACAAAAGTTGGAGGATCCGACCCATGTCACTGGAGAATCCAGAAATAAGGTAATTTTCAGATGGAGGAGTGCGAGGAAGAGGCGAATTTTCGGCTGGTTTTTGCTAAGGGGGCGGCGGGGGTGAGGAAGAGATGGGGGTGAGAGGGAAAAGGAAAGGGTGGCATGGAGGGAGAGAAGGAAGAGCAGAGGATGCGCAGGAGGAGTGAATTAAGAAAAGGGATAGTAAATAATGGTGAGAAGGATCAATGGAGTCCAGAGCCGGAGCAACTGGTGGGGGAAGCTGAAGCAGATGTTGAGAATTGTTTTGCTCGGAACTTTGATTGACCGAGTGACCAAATTACCCTCCGATCGAGGGAGTCATTTAACAGATTCTGTTAAATGAAATGTTTAGAGACTAAAAAAGTTACTTTTTAAATGTTAAGGACTAAAAAAGACGTTTTCAAACCTTAGGGATTAAAAAAATTAAAATGCAATATATAGAGGATCAAATTTAGAGTTTATTCAAAAAAAAAAAAAAAAAAAAAAAAAACAGATTATAACCATTAAAGATGAAAAGTGGAGATATGATATGAGAATTCAATGTTGATGGGTTGTTAGCGGAACTGGGCTCAACCTTGTGTTGATTTTAGATAGGATCGATTTAGACCATATTAAAAAAAAATAGCTTAAAGATACAGAATTCATTTAAAAACTGGCCATAGATGACTTATGCATGCAAATAAAATTATAGACTAGTAAGAGCATCCACAATGGCATGAAGGCATTTTAGCTCCAAAAGCTAATGATTTTGGAGCTAAAATGGCTTCCATCTCCATGAGAGATCAATGGTTGGAGCCATTTTTTAAAGCTATTTATAAATATTATTATTTTAATAGTTTAAAACTATTTATGTAATCATGTAAATGCTTTTAAATATTTATTGTTAATAATATTACATAAATTTTGTTCAGGGACATTATTTAATTAATCTAATTAAATAATAACAAGAAATAAATAGAAAAACCATTTTTACAAAAAAAAAAAATAATAATAATAATATTATTTCCAGATTTTGTTGGAGCCAGACCAGCAAAAGCTGGAGCCAATTCTGGCTCCAATTTCTTATCCGCAGCTATAATAGCTGCCGGATTTTAGAAACCGCTGGGGAATGGCAAAAAGTCGTTCCCCACCCGTTAGACACAAGCGGAAGCCAACCGCTGGGGATGGTCTAACATTCTCTCACAACCTCTCGATTTCAAACAAAACACAATGACAAAGCCAAAAGACTTTTACAAAACCCTAACGAATGCCAAACACCAGAAGACTTTTAAATATCCGATAGGCCTGACAAATTGATTCGTGACCAGTCAACCCGACCCAATCCGTACGCCTTTTTAACCCTTTGGGTTGGGTTGAATGGGTTACAGGTCGAACGAGTTGAATTTTGACTCATACTTAGCGGGTTGAGTCGGGTTAGAGTCCACCCACGGGGTTGCATTTTTTTTACAACCCGCCCAACCCATTTGTTTTTTATAAACGACTGACTCGTGCAGGTCAGACTGCATTAATGCAAATCTGACCCGCGGGCGGGTCACATGAATCACATATGATGCATATGTGATTTGTGTGCTGTGTGCGTGTGTGTGTGTGTGTGTGTGTGTCTAGGTGTGTGTGTGTGTATATATATAATATATATATCGAGGTATATCTTAGTATTTAAATTTCACCTCAAAAGTATATCGAGGTATTTAAAAATATTTTAGGAATTTCTTTTAAAAGAATTTTAGTCTAAAACTATTTTCTTTAGAAATATATATAAAGTCGTAGAATATTTCTAATCTTTATCTAAATTAATTTAATAACTTTGATTTCAAATTTCATGAGATGTGATATGTTTAGAAATGTTATGATTTAGGAATTTTTGAAAATAGGAATTAGAAAATAAATGAAAAATAAATAAAAAATGGGTGAATCAGTTTTACCTAGTCCCAAATCGGGTAAAATTGATTGCACCACTTTAAACAGTAAAAATGGAAGCTTCTAACCGCCTACGAGTGGTTTTACCCGTTTGGAAAACGGGTAAAACATATTAGACAATCGGTTTTACCCATTTCCCAATTGGGTAAAACCGATTGGGAATGGATAGAATTTCGGTTTGGACACAATCAGTTTTGATCAGTTGACCAATCGATAAAACTGATTGGTAAAATAATAATAAAATAATTGCCGCCTAATGAATCGGTTTTAACCGATTTACAATCGGGTAAAACCAATTCCAATCGGTTACAACCGGTCATGTCAAAATTGAAAAAAAAATACTTGCAACTCAAGCTACGAGTCTAGGGGTCTCTCTAACCCCTAGACTTTGTTTTATACGGCCCTTGAGGCCTATAAATACCCCAACATTCCTTCCAAACCCTCCATTTCTGCAATCAAACTCCAAAGAAGAGGGAATTCTCAAGTTCTTAGAAAATAGGAGAAAATAGGAAGAAAAAGGAAGAAGCAAGGATTTTGACGTAAGGATTCCGTTCCAATCCGAAGGAAGTAACCTAGGAAGCTTGAAGAATCAAAGGGTAAGTGATTTATGTTAGAAATTGGAATCATAATGCAAAAATCTTGAATTTTTGAGTTTTTATAGTTTTCTTAAGATTTGATTAATTCTTGAACCTTTGAACGTTAGAAAAATGTTTTGAAATGTTAGGAATGTTATAGGAGTATTGTAGAAATGATTTTTAGCAAAAAAAAAAAAAAAAAAAAAAACGAAGTTAGGTGCACTTTTTTTGAAAACTTGAAGCAAAAGTTGAAAACCCATTTTCTGGGCACGGATCGATTTTAACAGATTCACAACTGGGTAAAACCGATTTTCTTGCTCAAGAAAATCGGGTAAAAACGATTGCAAAGTAGTTTTGCCGATTTTAAAATTAGAAAATTGATTAAGGGGCCTTTTTTTTATAAATGAAGGACTGGTTTTAACCGATTTGAAATCGGGTAAAACTGATCCAGGACTTTTCTAAAATTTTTGGAACGGTTTTAGCCGATTTGGAATCGGGTAAAACCGATCTAGAAAGTGGAAAATTGATTTTTCATAGTTTTGAATTCTTTTAGTTATTTATTTATAAATCCTTTTAAAAGTCCTTGTTAAAATTATTTTAACAAGTATTTTAAGGATTTTACACTCTTATTTTCTTAGAAAATAATTTTTATAAGTTTTGTCTAATTTCAGACTATTTGCGAAATAAATTAGAAATAACTTTTAAATGCTATAAACTCTTTCTAAATAAGAAAACAAGAAATTAAGTATTGCGGCATAATACTTTCTTTAAAGTTATAATTAATATGTTTTCTTATTAAGTCAGTTATTTTCAAGTTAAATATAAATAATTTCTAAGTACTTATTATGTTTTTTAATGGAAAATAGATAAATTACTTTTACGCCCTTATTTAGTTAATTCTTAAAATACGTCAGAAGTTTAAGAATATTAAAATTCTATTAGTTAGAAATAAATCATGAGTTCGGATCATGAAATATATGCAGATCGGACAGTTAGAACATGAGCTAGTATCTTCTGGACGAAAATCGGATAGTTAGAACATGAGCTAATATTTTTGGACTGAGGTGAGTTTCTCACTGAAAATTAATACTGTTGTAATGCAATTAATAATTGAATCTGCATTGAACTGAATTGTGATGACATGTTTTACAAAGCTTTTAAAATCATGTGTGAAATGTTTTGAGATTTGAAAAGTCTATTTGTGCTTATGTATATTCTTGAATGCCTATATATGTAAAGATATCTTATGTGCTTTCTTTGTATACTGGAACTGTTGATTTGATATATATATGAGTTTGAGATAAGATTATAGGGTACGGTTTGATCTATGAGATCATTCACGTTATTAGACATGAAATGAATGGTATTGTACAGTTTGATCTATGAGATCATTCACGTTATTAGACATGAAATGAATGGTATTGTACGGTTTGATCTATGAGATCATTCACGTTATTAGACATGAAATGAATGGTATTGTACGGTTTGATCTATGAGATCATTCACGTTATTAGACATGAAATGAATGGTACTGTACGGTTTGATCTATGAGATCATTCACGTCATTTGTATTGAAATGATTAGATATGGCAAGATTGCCGATACAAATGAAAGAATAAATAATCGAAGGAATGAACATGAAATGAACGGAATGAGTATGACAAGAATGAACACCGAGGAGAACTGGTCAGTCGTTTATCGTCCATATAGAACTTTGACGGCTGCCTTTCATCCTCGTTTTGTATGTCTTTGATTACTGCATTTGAGTCATGAATGCTATGTGTTAGGATTTGCCTGAATTATATGCATGGGTAATGTATACAACTCGGTAAATGTTTGTGAAATCGGTGAACTCTCATTGGGCATGGGTTCATTCTATTTTCCTGTTTTGTTTTCTGTTTTCCATAAAATTGTTACAATAGGTGGTACCCGGATGACCGTGCTCAATATTGGGATTAGGACGACCTGAACCCTGTGATACCTGATTGAAGTTGAAGAGCGAGAATGTTTTATTAGGTTTGTATTTTGAGAATTTTGTAAAATAGGGCTGTGTAATAATATTAGCATTATTGAAGTAAAGAATGGTTGATTTGTTCTGAACGATACTGAGTCCTGGTGCGAACCAGGCAGGCATTCAGTGAAGCCAACCCCTTGTATGACGAGTGGTGAATCTGGGGTGTCACAATATATATATAGATGGGTATATGAATTTTAGTTTTTTTAGATGAATATATATTATGACACGTGAATAATAAATAAAACAATTCATTTTATTTTTATAAATTGAAATTATTCTATATATATGTATTAAATTTGTTCACTTTCGTATTCATGTGTTATAATAAATATTTTTATAGAAAATTAATTTAAAAGATATTAATTTTAAGTAATAATTAAGTGTAAAAAAAGTTTGACTTGTCAAGTTAAACGGCTTGATACGTCGAGTTAAACGGGTCAGCATGTCGGGTTAAATTGATCAGTTCGTCAGATTAAATAGGTCGACAGTTGAGTTAAACGGGTTGACCCGTTGAATTAAACGGGTCGACCAGCCAAATTAAACGGGGCAACCCATTGGGATAAATGGGTCGACCCGTCAAATTAAACGAATTGACCAGTCGAATTAAACGGGTTGATCTTTCGGGTTAAACGGGGTAGATCAATGGGTCTACCCGTCGAATTAAACGGGTCGACCCATTAAGTCATGACTCGATTACCTAATTTACTCATATAAAATTATTTTAAATGATATTTTTTAAAAAAATTACATTAAATAATTTTAACCATATATATAGACGTAAATATATATAGAGAGTATATACATATATATATATATCCAGTATACATGCATATGTATATATATATATATATATAATTAACTGTTTTGGCAGTCCGGGTGAGACTTGGAAGGGAATTGAGGATTGGAGTGGGTGAGTGGGTGGGTGGGTGGGTGGTGGTGGAAGGCGTAGGGTTTAAGAGTATTGAAAAAAGTTTTTCTTTAAACATTAATTTGTGGGTTAAATTACGGGTTGAGTGGGTTACAATCCGCTGGGTCAAGTAAATTTGACCCATTGGGTCAAACAAATTGATTCGCGGGTTACAATCCAACCCGGACATGACCCAACCCATAATTGACCCGTTCATCAACGGGTCGGGTTGGGTCATGACCCGTTAGGTGCGGGTCAAAATTGACCCAACCCATAACCCACCCAATTGCCACCGCTATTATCCGACCTTAATTGAAACATATATCTCTAGATTTTTTATGGGGCATACTATTCGCAATAACGGTTTTACTATTTACAGTAACAATTTTATGCAAAATGTCTTTTTTGCCCTTTAGGCTAAAAAAAAAAAAAAGAAAAACTTTATAAATATCAGTGGGAGGAATTGGGCTGAAGCACAAAATCAGCCATTCCTCCCATTTCTCTTCTATGCTGTGTGTAGACTAGTGGAAGCACAAACTCAGCCAAATCGGATAAAAGTGCAGACGAACCGGATCGGCAAAGGTGAGTTACTAAAATTAATAATTGTTTCTTTCATATTTTGTTCGTTGTTTTGATAAATTAGTGTATAATTTGGATGGCTTTGTAATGTTTTTGCCCGGATATGCGATTAACGGCCATTTTATGGCTGGATCTGTGAAATGCCGTCCGAGAAGACACCGGACTGGATTGGAAAAAGGGGGTGGACAACCGCCGGTGTCCGGCGATTTTTTCGGGCAAAAAACCGCCGGACGGCGGCGGTATTCCGGCTGACTACCGCCGGAAACCTGCGGTAGTAAGCGGAACAAATACCGCAGACGCGGTATTTGTTCCCGTGTCCGGCGGTCTTTTTTCCAAAAAGACCCCTGGAATCCGGAGGTAGTATTTTCCAAAAAGACCGCTGGCTTTTGGGAAAATACTCCCACCGGAGGCTGGCGGTAGTATTTGTGGGACTACCGCCGGAAACCGGCGGTCCTTTTTCTGGAAAAAGAAAACTGCCGCCGCCACACTCCGGCGGTTATTTTCTGGCGGGCGGCGGTTTTTTCTGGCAATTTTTTGCCGACAATATTATTAATTTTTTAATCTTCAATTGTGTTATTGTTCCTTATATATTATCAATTATTTACGTATTTATATTGCGTGTGCAATTGTGTATTATCAATTTTTTTTCACCGAATTTTCCCCGACAATATTTTTAATTTTTTAATTATCAATTGTGTTATTGTTCTTTAAATATTAGCAATTATTTTTGTAGTTATAATTATTTATGTTCCTTATGTATTTTTAATTTTTTAATCTTCAATTCTGTTTTGTAGATGGCAGAAGCGTTCAAGAAATTGAAATTAAAATTAAAATTAATCAGAAGCAAAAAAGGATGACAGTTTGCAAATTAATGAAGACAATGAGGCAACAAACTCCGCCTCAGAGGAAATAGTTGGCCGAATACCTCCCACTGCATCCGAGCACCAGAGAAGGGTCCTAGGAAGAGCGCATGGTTCTTCTCGATTGTCAAATGTGGGGGCGGCGGCAAGTAGCAGTGATTACGGTGAAGCGGAATTTGCACCGCGATAGGAGGAGGTAGCTCGGGAAAATGCTGAACGACATGAGAGGGAGATGTCTATGTCGCAGGGGTACATAGAATTTAATTCGGGTCGAATGGAGGATGAAAACGAATGGGCAAATGACCCCAACCAACGAAGGCGGAGTGAAAAAGTCTTAATGCTCTTCTCACGTAAGTCGGTTTCAGGGACCGGGTCCGAGTCCGGGAGAAATGCTGGGTGGAAGGAATATCGGCATCTGGATGGTCCAATTGACGGTTGACCTTTAAATCCAGAGTTGTTAAAGAGCTTTAAGGGTCATATTGCTTACTACATATGACATCGACAGGTATGTTAATATTCTTTATTATTTATTGTGAAATTCTTATTATCTATTGTTTAGATTTATGTTTAATAACTTGGTGCCTAAAATGTGTTAATTTATTTATTAAATTACGTAGGAACGTGAGATATTGACATGCCATAATGGGCACGAGCGGCTGCAAATATGGGATTTAGTCGATGGCGAAATGAAGAGTATAGTGGAACATTTCAGGTTGGGACATTTGGTCTGGTACATGCATCCAAAGTTAGACTCCGCACTCCTCAGTGCGTTTGTTGAGAGATGACATCCGTAGACCAATTCATTCCACATGCCGTTCGGAGAGATGAGTATCACTCTCCATGATGTGGCCTACATATTGGGAATTCCGATTGACGGATTTCCACTTCATTGGAAAATTAAGTCGTCGGACATGAAGGAACTGCTTCTAGAAATGTTGGGGATAGAGGAAGAGGAGTTCTGGGAGCGAGATTTTGCAAGTGTGAAAATGTCCCTCCTTCGTGCCCATTGTGTCAGTGGACATGTGGACCCCGCCAATTCTGCCGCAGGGTATTTGTTACGGTTGGTTGGAAATACCCTGTTCGTTGATAAGAAGAAAACCCACGTGCTTGGGCATTATATGCCTTTCCTCCGTGACGCAGATAAAATAAGCGGACTATCTTGTGGAGGAGCGTGTCTGGCCAACCTTTATCGCAATCTTGGAAGGGCCTCTAGGGTGGACGGTGCCCAATTAGGCGGGTGTCTGACATTATTGCAGGTTTGTTCGAATCAATTATAAATTATTTTCATACTTTATACTGGTTCATTAACATTATTAATTTTTTTTTTCCTTCAAACAAAAGAGTTGGATATACGAGTACTTCCCAATGTTTAGTCCTCCAAAGATGAGAGAATGGGATGTTTCCTTGCCTGCTGCAGCGAAGTGACACATCGGCACCGGGCGGAAGCGTGAGATCTGGCGGGATTTGTTGTCCTACCGCCGCTCCCTAGATACATTGAAATCTAATGAGATAATAATTCGTATTTTTATATCATTTAAATGTCGTACGGTTAATTAGTGTCATATCCCAAATTTTTGAATAATCACTAACGTTCTTGCAAATAAACTAGGTAAATTGGCTTCCTTTCGGGCCAAATCCTGCACGTGTGCACCCGATCACATTGTTCAGCGGGCTTATTTAATCCCCTTCGTTCATAGAGCCCTATATTCCTGATCGGTTCATGTGCCAATTTGGATACGCGCAGTTGATCCCAGACAGAGTTTATGAGCTAAAGAACTGTAACAGAGGTCTTGAAATTCGTAAGTATTCTTGCGTGTACGAGACAGATTTCATGGCTTGGCAAATGTACAAGAGCAGGTAGGGGTGGGCGTCGAATTGGTTTCCTCGAATTTTAAATTTTTTTGGCAAATTCGAAAACCAAACCTAATTCGATTTGAAACTGAAGAAACCAATTCGAATTTGTAATTCGAATTCGGTTCGAATTCGGTTTTAAACCATGAAAACCAAATTCACAAAATTAATTCCATAATCAAAATTTTACAATCTAGTAACTAGTTTGAACAACTAAATCCACCAGTAAACTCTTCTAGAAAAATAAATCTAAGTTCACCATCTCAATCACATGCATCCTTTAAGCCTTAAAATCACCTTGTAAGCATAGTTTTGGTAACCACTGCAGCTGATCCTTGGCCCAACTGTATACGCACATGATATTAATATAAAGAAAATAAAAGTAAGAATTAAGAAACAACACTAGAAGACAGAATGCCTAAAAATCAAAAACCATTAAGAAACAGCATTCCAAAACTACAGTAATTAGTTCTTGTACATATTTTGCTGCTCTAAACATCAACAACAGTAGATTCATACATTGTTTGTTGTATCTCTGCAAGATATTGGAAAAATATTAAATCATTAATTTATAATTCATATATGAAAGTTAGGAAATGAATTTGAGAAAGGAAAATAAGGTACCTTCTTCAAACTTTTCAAGATCTTCAATGTTCTCTTCCACATTGACTGAAAATTCTTGTTGACGTATCCAATCTTGAGTACATATCAGTGCTTGCACAATTTTTGGAGTTAAAGAACTCCTAAATTATCAAGAACCCTCCCTCCAGTGCTAAAGGTAGATGCAGAAGCAACTGTAGTAATTTGAATGGATAACATATCACGAACCATTAAAGATAATATGGGATAAGCTAGGCTCTTTCTCTTCCACCAATCCAATATAGAAAATGTCTTCTCAGAAGACATCTTTATCAGCATTCTTTTGACAAAAAGCGCCGCAGCAGCAGCAGAAGCGGCAGCAGTTGAATATGCACCAACACTAGGTAAAACCCCAGATGCATTGCTATCCTCACCACCAGTCCTAGCCAATGGAGCAATTTTAGTAGCAATTGTCTTCTCAACTCCTAAAGAAGACATATTCCTCTGCAAGTAGTCTAAGTTTCTCACTGTTTTCAGAAACAGCAAAGCAGAAGATGCAAATCGGCCCATCTGAATGAAATCAATATCTCTTGTTATCCACAAACAATAAAATACACCAGCAAAAATAAATAGCGATAAACAGGGGTCAGATTGAAAGAAAGGCCAAGACCAACCCAAAGGTTCACCAGCAACAAGAAAACAATCTAATGAACATTCTGGTTTGCTAAACAACATAAACTAAAACTACAAGCATTAAGAGAAAACTAAGATTACAAGGATTAAGAGAACCAAATGGGTAGGCTGGTGCACAGATAGTCTCAGTTTATATTTTGACATGAACAAAACAGAAAGAGGACAAGTCCAGAATAATTCAAAAGGAAGGATTTTAAAGAAGAGTCTGCAAACTCGCTAAGAAAAAGTCGATCAGCAACGAAAGAAGAGGAAGGGAAGGGGAGTTCAATGTCTAAAGAGAAGCCAAAAACTACAAAACAGAAAATACTCCTTTTAACTATCACCAATCGAGAAGAAGACAACAATCAAGAAAAAACAATGAAGAAAAAGAGAATAAACTCACCGAAGAAGAAGACAGCAATCGAGAAACCCACAACAACAGATGAACAGAACAACTCTATGGTGTTCACTTCACTGACTTCAGTCTTCAGATTCACGATGCGGCCGCGGCGGCAGAGGAGAGGCAATGTTAACCTTTTGATAACAAAGAAATAGCAACTAGGGCAATGGGCAAAAAGTTAAAAACCCCTAAAAATAAAAATAATAAGTAAAAAATAAAAATATATATATATATTGCAAATCGGTTTTCGGTTCGGTTTTTGGTCTGAATGCCCAATTCGAAAACCGATTCGAAAACCAAATTCAGAATTCGAATTCGGTTTCGGTTTCAAACCAAACCTAATTCGAATTCAGAATTCGAATTAGGTTTCTTCGAATTCGGTAAATTCGAATTAGGTTCGAATTTCGAATTGGACCAAACCATGCCCACCCCTAAGAGCAGGATGTTAAAGGGGCTGCAGAAGGCTCAATGGGCAGATCAGGCGTGCCCTGAGTACCTCGACTGCTTCCATGCGCGATCACATGTTCGTGTTAGTCCGGACGACATGGAAGTGGAAGAGTCATCGGACCCTAGACAGCTACCAGCGGTTGCGGTAAGTAAATGTGATTCATGTGTATTTATGTCCATTTATTATTTTTATGTCACTGTTTGTTTGAAAACCTCTAATTTTTCTTTCTACTGCAGCGTCTCCAGTACATTGCTAGTAGAATGTATCTAGCTCATCCCCGGACAAGGCATTCCATACCCAACGAACTGCGGGAGAGGGCCATGGAGGAGGTGGCTAGACATTTAGAGGATTTGATGCCCGCACTAGAATAAGTTGCAGGAATATCATTTGTGCTATGTTATTGACTCTTCATATTTAGTAATAATAAGCAAATTTTATATCTTCTTTATTTCTACATTATTGTCATGTAGTATATATACTGTTTGATGCAGTGTATGATCGTTCAATAATGTTACAGTCACGTACAAATGAAACTTGCATATAAGTTACTTATATTGAAAAACTATTGATACGAAATACATGTAATCCTAACACTCAGCAGTGGATTTAGTTATAAATTCACTCAATCGTTGATTTAAGTGAGTTTTCCAACTCTGCATTTGTCCTGAGGCCCTGTTTCTCCACGTCGGATAGATTGAGGGTAGCAAGACCTCCCCTGTCGTTAACAAAGCAATGAAATAATTTTGTCTTATAAGACCTATGTAGATGAAACTGATCGGATCATTAGATACGCCAGCCTCCCGCCACTCAATCGGAAGGAAAGTTACTCTCTGCGGGCCATATAACATAACAACCCTCTGATATTTCGTGGCGACGAGTAATCCACACAGATGAGAATCAAACCAAAATTCATCTAACGCCGAAACTACATAAAATTCTATCACCCTGCATGCTAACTCGTAGTCAACTGGCCCAAGAACGTGGCGCCAAAGGGTAGATTGATCTTGCAGTTCTTCGTGCAGGTCTCTGCGGACTTGATGCCAATATTCCTCATCTGCATCGTGTATGAAATAAGAAATTACTCTAAAACCACAATGTCCATCGGCATTCACATTAACATGGGCGGTAATGTAATCGAACATGAACTCCTGCAGAAGAGGCATGTCATACCTGTTTGTCTTGTACGTCGTATCCATAAACAAAACGTACGGAAACAAACCAAGTAGAGAAGGGGCCTTCTTGTGTGCGAAGAAAATGTGCTCGACTGCATTACTATCATCGTTAGCTGTGTGCGCATAGAAGTATTCGTGATCGTGCAGAAGTTTGAAGAAATATTGCATGTTAGTCATATCTCCCCTCGCTTCCCTTCTACCTTTTGCTGTTTCAATGTACACCTGTCTTATGTTGCTGACATTTTGCGGA
This sequence comes from Leptodermis oblonga, assembly GCA_016801395.1. NCBI lineage: Eukaryota > Viridiplantae > Streptophyta > Magnoliopsida > Gentianales > Rubiaceae > Leptodermis > Leptodermis oblonga. Next base: position 39,312,357 of record CM028760.1, read on the forward strand.
TCATCCGCTTGCAACCGGGCTAATATATGCTTCGGCCTAATATTAATACTTGACATTTCTGCAACCTTCTTCTTCTCCACTTCTGCTAGCCGTGAGTGCGATGAATGCCAATTTCGAACTTGCTGTAATTCATGATTGTGATTACCATTTTTTATCTCTAACTTCCAATTTCCCCCAGCAATTTTGCGTTCCACAAGGTGAAATGGACATTTTGTCAATTTGCTACTGGTATTGTTTCGCCTAATCTTCCCTTCTGGTAGGGGTGACTTATCTCTAACTGTTCCTGATCTATCGCACCCTATCTCAACTCGCCCTTTTCTCCCTCTTGCAAGGAAAAGGCTAAACGCTTTCGAAAAAGATGTAATTTTTGCCGTCATGTTATTTTCAGATACTGTAGTTTTGACCCATGCAACTAAATCTTCCTTACTTCTAAACTCTTCGTCCGTTTGAAATACCTCTGTGTGGTCAAAAATATGTCATCCATCTCTCCAAACGGATATCCTGTTAATACAAAACGATGGGTAAGCATATTGAAACCCAAAATTTAGCGAGAACCAGTAAATTTTTGAATAATCTCATCTACGAGAGGTGAGAATGTGACAAATTTATATATAACACAAGGGGGATATTTCGTAAATCTCACCCCCTTCGGGATATCGGGCCCTTTTAGCCAAGAAATCGAAAAAATTACTGCTCACTGCCGTAAAAATACCACGCAACCTTCGATTTTTTAGGCAGACAACTGGACCGGAAATATCGCTGGAATCCAACGGTCTATTGCCGGAAAAACCACCCGGAATCCGGCAGGTTTTTCTGGCGAAGACCGCCGGCTTCGCCACACACTACCAACTTGGCGGATTTTCCCGTACAAGACCGCCGGCTTCCGGCGAAACTTCTGGTCGGAACAGTGCCTGCCGCCGGCGGTGGTAGGCCAAAAAATACCGCGTCCCTAACTGGCGGTCCTCTCACCGGCGGTTACCGCCGGTCACCGGCGGTATTCCCGGCAAGAGGACCGCCGGTGTTTTTATACCGCGGCCCCCCGGGCGTTGTTTCGCCGTCTACTAACGCCGGTCACCGGCGGTATTTTCCCTCCCACTACCACCGGTCTCCGGCAGTACTTTCGCCGGAAATACCGGTGGTTTTCCGATCCAAATCCGAGCGAGGAGACAGTCTCCTCGCCCGAATTTTATATTTTCTGCCAAAACCGGTAGGATAATCGCAGATCTGGGTCTAAATCAAATATCAGACAGATATTTTTTATTATGAAAAAATAAATTTCACGTAAAAAATTGTATACAGTTATTACATACCGTGTAATATGGATCGTCCTCTTGTCTGTCGGTCATATTTCAATACACGTGTGAATAAAAAGTGAATTACTGATGGTGAATAGTGAAAATAGGCAAACAATAGCATACAGCTTATGGTATGCAAGTCGGATTTTTATAGAGTTATTTAATATGAATTTGTTTTTTTTTTTTAAGTCTTAAGGGCATTTTAGGAATTTCACATAAAAATGTTACTGCGAATAGTAAAATCGTCATTGCGAATAACAAATCCGTTTTTTATATAGACTCCCGAGTTACGTAAAATTAACTAAGACACAATTATCAAATCCAACTTAATGGCTAATTTGCCTACACTTGCATAAATTACACCTTCACAGTTTAAAACGAGAGTAATTTGAGGAGAGTTTTCGTGCAATGAATAATTATGTAACACCAAAGAGTGTTTAATCTTTCTATTTATAGACAAGTCTCAAACTTCATCCTGTCGGCCGCCTTCAGGATTATTAGAGTTGCTTCTGAGTTTATTGAGCATCGACCCATGATCCTGCTGCCTCCAATTGTTAGTTAGAGTCGATTCCATAATACTTAGGACCTCACTACTATCTTTGTATCTCAGACATGTCTGATGAGGAACGAGTCAGTGCTCTAGCAGTTGTGTAGCAATGTGAGCCACCCAGAGGTCGGGGATTCGATTTCTACTTTTGTCAGTTCTACTTATTTGGAGCGCAGAAAGACAGAACTCTGCAGGCGACTCCCCAACTTCGTTCTCCCTCCCCATAGCCCATGTCTTCAATGTAATAGTTGATAAGATAATAAAATAGTACATGTCTGATGCATGACTTGCATGTTCTTATGCGCCTAGAATTGGGCTGAACCATTAGACTGACTTTGGGCCAAGGGAAAGTTTGGCCGTTTGGTTAGGGGTGTTCAGAGGCTTCAATGGGAATGGAAAGAACTGATTCTCATTGTTGTTGTTTGGTACGTGGGTATGGGAATGAAAATTTCATTCCCATTCCCATTCCCATTCCCAAATATTTTGATATGGGCCAATACCTACCCACCCCCCCCCCCCACCCGGTATTCGGAATTCATTCCCCTCCGGAATAAAAAAAAATCCTTCTTACGAAAAAAACCCTTGCTCTTCTACTCTCTCTAAATGCCTCCTCCGCCTCCAAGCTCCAACTGATGCACATCCAAGCAGCCCCCTTCTCCTCCATTCATTAAATCAAGGTAAACATTCCTCCGAACAGAAAAGAGAGGATGCGACGGGAACGGTGCTTTGAGTTGGAAAATATGGAAACCTTTTATTGTAAAGCTCTCGGATATGGGTCGACCGATTTGTTCTTCCGATCTGGTTGAGTTCTTTACCGATTCGTGGGTTTCAACGTCAGTAGAAAAGCCTTGTGGGTTTCAGTTCGTCCATAGAAAGGAAGCTCTGGGACAGGTTTCAGTTTGTCCCTGTTTCGTCACCGAGCTACCTCTGTTTCTAGCTTTTTGAGGTAATTCATGGGCTGTGTGTGTTAGGGGAGAAGATGCTAGAGCTGCCTGAACTTCTTGTTTTTGTCTCCCTTGTGTTCTGGAAATTGGTTGAATTTCTGGACTTCATCTGGAGAATTGGCTCCCTTATGTTATGGAAATTGGTTGAATTTTTGGATCCCTCGTGGAAAATTGGCTCCCTTGTGTTCTGGAAATTGGTTGAATTTTTGGCTCCCTCATGTTTTTTTTGGACTTCATCTGGAAAATTTCTGGACTTCATAAGTTGGAGAGGAAAATGAAGTTCAGAAGAAGAAGAGGAAGAGGAAGAAAAATAATTATTGCAAAAGTGAACAGAAGAAGAAAAGTGAATATAAGTGAACATAGGGAAGAAAAGTGAACAGAAGAAGAAATTTCCGGAGAAGAAAGTGAACAGAAGTTTGTCTACTGCAATAATTAAGGAGAAATTTGAATTATTTTATTAAAGAAATGTAGGGGTAAATTTGTAATTTTGACTGATTCCCATTACTGATATTCAACTGAACCAAATATCATGTATGTCACTGATATCCATTCCAGGATTTGAACCAAACAACAACTATTCAGTATGATTCCTATTTCCATTGACTCCTCAATCAAATCCATTCCGATTTCGATTGACAGATTCGAACCAAATGGCCCCTAATTTCGTAAAATTGAACCAGAGTCAATTAGACAAGTAATTATTAAGTTTTACTATAAATATAAATTTTAATTAAGTTTGGTTTAATTTTCCAACCCGTTCATTTTTCTTGAAATTCTTTCCCACCCTTGCAATCAATTTAGATAACTAGGACGAAAACTTGTTCGCGGTCATTTGATAGAGATAGACAACATTCCATATGTAACAATATCCATTATACCCATGCGTATGTATAATACTGTATGTTCAATATTATACCGAATGAAACAAGGTTCGGCAGACGAGCTCTTGATGTCATCCAAACACCTGATGTCAACTTCCGCACTACATTTTCACTTGCGGGGCTAACTCCATTGTTATACTCCAACGCTTAAATCTATACTTGTTTCATAATAAGTGTTCATTTGGAGAGTTTTATTGTTCCAAAATAAGTGCTCATTTATAGAAACAAAGAATTCACTTCCAGTTTTACCCTTTCCTTTCAATAATTTAATTGAATCACATGAGTAATTATGTTTGAAGATTTTGTCGAATCTTCAAGATTTAAGAAATAAGAACACTACAAGAAGAAAAGAAAATCTACAGAAATTTTACTAAAAGGAAAATATACAAGACTTGTGACAATTTACAAATGAAATTAAGGCGCGTAGAACCACTTTCTTTAAAGTGTTTATTGCCCCTGTTATTTGAGTAACTGAGTATATCGCAAGATCACTCATACGATACAATAGATTTTTCTAAACAACAAAGTAGTCAATTCTTTAACTACTTAGACAAGAAAGGAGATGAAAATTTTGATTATGAAATCTGGTCATTCACCCTCTATTAATAGAGTTGAATGTATGACAACAATGGGTACGATCAGCCTACAAATGAATAGAATCACCATTCATTTGTTGGGTTGCAACACTTCAACCAAACAACACATTTTATAGTGTTTGGTCACAGCTTTTCGAAATATCACAACACAAAACTTGTTTGACACCGGACTTCGATGCCGAACTTTCCTCTTGTCCATTTATCTTGATTTTACCAAGAAATCAGAACTGAGCTTAGACATCAAGTTTCAACGTTGACATCTCTATTGAACCCTCGTCACATTTATACTTTACACTATAACAATTTTCAACAATGTTGTCTCCCACAATAATAACTATCAAATTCCCTACGCAAAAATACTACTACCTACCGTTTCTTCTTTCACCCCTTATTTACTGTGTTTCATAATTTATAGGGAACAAAATTAGTTTTACTTTTTTTTTCTTGTTAGATTGTCTCTAGTTCTAATTGTTTTTAGTTTAGGTTTGCCTTTAGAATTTTAGTATTTCTAGTGCTGAACATTTTAGTTTAGCGATCTATGTTGGCTCAGATGACAATCAAGAATCGAAAAGTAAAAAGTGGTCAAGTTGACAGCCTTTTAGATGATGTGTGCACGCATATCTCTTAACCAATTCTTCTAAGTTACTGAGATATTGTAGAGAAGAGTTTAACATTTATTAAGAGTTAAATAGTCATTTGTTACTGTTTCTTAATATATATGTTTAACCGTCAAAATAAACACTTATAGTTAAATGAAGAGAATATAATGTAAGAATAATATAACCTATTCTTTACTGAAGGTTTGAGTTTTGGTTTGAGTTCTGATTTTGGAAAAATAATTTTATAATATAAAAAGTGTATTAGAAATGTAAAAAATGTATAGTTGAATAGTAAAACGTTGTATTGAAAATGATGAAAAATAATTATAATATATTAAAATTACTATTGAAACCAAAACTTAAAGAACAGGCATAAAGAGTTATGAGCATGTAATGCCACATCTTACATAGCATTTGACATGTTATAAATATGTTATGAGCATGTAATGCCACATTAGTCTCCGGGTATATATATGTAGAGAGGTACGGAGGGAGAGAAAAGACAGGCAAATTAAACAGAAATTCGGTTTTCTAGCAAGCTTGTGGTTAAGCTCCAATCCTAGATGATGATCTATATTATTGAAAATGTCAATTTATTCTGTTAATGGGAACCTAGATACTTTTGTCTGAAAATTAATGTAAACTCCAATCTTAAGGTTGTTCTAACTCTCCATGCATAACATGATCAAAAAGAATGATCAACATTAAAATTCGATTAAACAAAATATCATTTACAGAGTTTATGAATCCACAATCACTAAAATGTAATACAGAAAAGTCATAGGTATGATGATTATGATTGATGGAAGCTTTTTGTCATGCTCTCTCTATATCCTCTAAAATGAAGTTTATGAAGAAGAACCTATTCAGCTGGAGCTGCTCCAGTGGATGGGTCTCTTCTGTGAAAACTTTTTCTCATTAAGAGGTCCCCAACTCTTCTAAACACTGTTTTCCTTCTTCTGTGGCTTCGCTCGGTATCCGATTCATCGTAATGGCTGCCATCTGGATTATCTATATCTTCTGAGTTTGCTGTTTCAGCATCTTCTGTGAATGCTAAAGAAGGCTCTCTTGTATGATGAACCACTGTTGTTTTGGGAGTATCAGGCTCTGATCTTGGGGAGTAGGTCGTGTCGAATATGGACCCCTTAAGCGCTTCTGCCTTCTCAGGATCCTCATGGCTGCAAGTCTGATCAGAATCATCGCTGTCGTTAAGAAATTTCAGCTCATCAAGATTGAAGCTGAAGTTCTGCCTGTCTAATTTGTTATCCACATCATGCTCAATCCTTAGACTTTGTGATCTGAATATCCCATCACTGTCATAATCTCTTGTTTTGAGCTCTGTTGACGCAGTAGCTAGCAACCGCTTGAACTCTTTAACGTTCTCAAGGGCTGCAGCTTCACTGATCCTCAGTCTTTCGCTTTCTTTTGTGAGGAAATGTAGAGCCTCCTCCTTTTCAGCTAGGCAATCCTTGAGGTATGAATTTTCATCTCGGGCGAGGCCTGCAGCAGCTTTTGCTGCATTAGCTTCATTGAGAGCTTGTTTAAGTATGTCTCTCAGTTTGTAGTTCTCCTCCCTAGCTGCCCTTAGTTTAGGCTCCGCGGCTTTGAGGGATTCAGCAAGTCTAGCATTCTCATGTTGGCAAAGAGCCCTTTCTTCTTCGGCTCTCTTAATGCAGCTCACAAATCCCATTTCTTTTCCATTCCATGCCAGAAGCGATTCCTCGGCTTCTACCCTTAATCTATCTGCAGTGTTTCTGTACAGCTCTGCTTCTTTTTTGGCCTCATCCAGAAGCTTTTCGTAGCGCTCCTCGGTGTTCCTCACCATCATCTTCAACTGTTCTGCCTCCCCTTTAACATGGTCTAGCTCCAACTGTGCCAGGCTCAGTTTCTCTTTAGCCTGATGTGTTTCTGTTGCAACTTCTTTCAGTGCCAATGCTAAGTCATCCATGGCTTTCTTGCTGAACTCTTCTGCCTCCATTGCCATTTTCAGCTCACTTCTGAGTGAGCTTATCTCATCAAGTGAACTCTGATCATCCACTTGGGCTATGCCTTTGGATTCATTCCCCTTGAATTCCGAATCCCTCTTCTCAATTCTCTCAGGTTTAATAACTTCACTGATTTGTTGCCTTGAAGAAGGCTCAATCGAAGCGATCTTTTCAGTCAGAGTGGCGATTTCTAATCTGGATTCTTCAAGTTCCATCTTAATCTGCTCAAGCTGTTTCGTCTGGGAAGCTAATGAATCCAGCATTTTGGCTTCCGACACGCTTCCTCGCTGCACTTCATCCTCCAGTTCTTGAATCCTTGTCTTGCTCTCATTCACCATTTTGGAGGCATGAACCTCAGCCATTCTCACTCTGCTAATTTCCTCTTTCGACCTGGTTAAGGATGCATCTTTCTCAGCCAATTTGGCCTCGAACTGCTTCATCCTCTGCAGTTCCTCTTTCAATGACTCAATGCTGTCATCTTTCCTCTTCAGTTCATCCTGAGATTTCGACAGCAAATCCTTCAAATTCTTGATTTCCGCCATTAATTCCCCGGATTTGTTGTTGGAGGAAGAAAGGGCGTCATTGACCTTCATACTTGCCGCAAAAGCTAACCTTTTTGCCTCCTTAAGTTCATCCATGGCTCGGTTTCTTTCATCATCTCCATCAACTAAATGTTCTCTCGGCCATTCGGATTCATAGTCTGTCTGCCCCATCTGTTCTTGCATCGTCGGACCTCTTTTAATCCGATTCTACAGCGATCAAATTGAAGAAACCCCACGTTAAATTATTGAACATCACAACAAATCAATCCAAAATTCACAGCTAATATAACATAGTACATACCTCGGATGAAGTATGATCCAATTGGGAGGGATATCTATCAACAGATTTTCTTCCACGAGGTTTAAGGGCCTTTGAATCAATCTGTGAAACTAAAGCATCACCTCTGCAAAATTTGGACGCAGAAAGGGTCCGAGAAAGAACTGAAGGCTGCCTCTTTTGTCCAAAATCAACACTCCCAGATCTAAAAACACCATAAACAACGTAAATTCAAATCCAAACTCAACGAATTAATCAACCTTTGAATATACAGTTCAATGAATCAAATCAATACGGGCATAACACATTAACACAAACCAATCCCCCCTCCCAAAAAAAAGGTCCCGGATGATTTAACATGTGTATCCAGACGATGAAAAAAGAAACATGCGACAATCCAAAACATAGAATATATATACCTCCAATGAGAGGGAAATTAAAGAGTAGAGTTAAAAATGGGAGTCAAGAACAAGGAGACGACGAATAAACAAAAAATATAGGCAGAAAAAAAGGGGGGGTTTCCGTTAGTTTCTTGGTACCTCGAAGATTTGGACCGTAACATCATTTTTCGTAATCCCAGATGATTTCTCGGATTTACTCAACTTTGGAAACTCAGGAAATCCGTTGGCTCCAAATCCTCAACGCTGAGAGAGAGAGAGAGAGAGAGAAAAAGAGGGGTTGGTTATTGAAGGGTTTCAAACCCTCCCTTCACAAAAAACTCCGAATTTGGCGGGCATTCGTTTAAGGGCTAAAGCCAAATCGGCAAACATTTTGACATCGTTAGGACTTGGACGATGAACACAGAAAGGCCAAGAGAAAGACAAAAGTCACACCCGTATGACGAATTTATGACTGTTTCCACTTTCCTTCCTTAGATTTAGCCTGCAACATGGATCATGGGATTGGGATCGTTGGTTCATCTCATGCCAATGGGAAGATATTAAAATGGGATTAATTGACAAAAAATTAAAATAAAGCTGAGATCTTTTCTGGGTTGTTGTGAATCCAAATGGTGACTTGGTGCTCGTTCTAATCTGACCCTGTCCAAAGGCCGGCAAACATGACCTCGGAAATTCCAACATTAATCAATTAAAATTATTTGGAAGTGGGCATTGACATTGAATCTGGGTTTAGAAGTTTGTTTGAAAACTGCGAAAGTTGACGTTTTCGATTCGAAGCTAGTATTGGTTAGTGGTGAGCAAGTATTGGCGGACGAAGTGGCTTTAAATTTCTTCGAAGAGTGCTTAAAGACTGAGTAAAACTTACTCATTAAGAGACAAAAAAAACGATGAGGAATTTTGGTCTAAATAAATCACATTGGCCACTTTCAAGATTTTTTTTTCTTTAATTTTAAATTTCTTAATACTCACCTGTGAAAGAATAATTCTAATAGTATGATTGACTATTTGATTTCACACCATTTTTGTAAGAGTATTTATTTGTTATTATATTAAGGGTGAGATTACAGTCATGTGTTAAGACCATCATTGAATTTAGCATATGCAATTGTAATAGTGATGCATCATAATCAATGGCAGAGTCACGTTTAGACTTGCCGGAATAAAATGGATATTGGTTGTGGACATCAACAAATTGCTATTAATGAGCGAGAGTTACAAGTATTTATGAAATGAGTTGATGATAATCATTACTAATTTAATGTCTAGATGACAGTTACAAAGAAGCATTATACTGAATAAGGGTTACATCAGCACTAAAATTGCGATAGCATTTAAAGAATTTTGGTCTAAATAAATCACAATGGTAACTTTCAAGATTATTTTCCCTTTATTTTTAACTTTCTTAATACTCACATGTTAGGGCTTGTTTGCTTTACAAGAATTCTGGTCAGGGAAAGTAATCTAATTCCTCATTTTTAAATTCCTTTGTTTGGAACTGATTTTAAATTGTTGGGAAAGGAAAATAATTTCCCGCTGTAAGGAAAATAAATGTTATTTTCCTAGAAAAAGAATCATTGTTCTAATATGGTATTCTTTTTTCCTGGGTCACAAATTTTCAGAAAATACACTCACTACCTTTGCTCTTATTTATTTTCAAATATTTTATATTGTTGTGATATCAACCATGAAATGAAAAAAAAAAACATGAAATGAAAATAAGGATTTGTGTGTGTGTGTGTGTGTGTGTTTTTTTTTTTTTTCCCTGAAAAAAAGTAAAAGATTGTTTATGTATAAAAGTCGTCTCACTAATTGGTTGCAACTTGCAACTAATCGTCCATAATATCACAACTTACTTTATTATATGTTGTATCTAACTAAACTTTGTTTATTTTAATTTTATGTCCAAATATATATATACTTAAAACAACATTTATACTTTGTATTTATAGTTAAATTTTATTAGCTATGAAATTAAATAATATTTTAATGAAAATTACTGTATCATATTTAAACATTCTAATTTTGGCCTTTTAAATTTTGAAAAAAATCGATTGACAAATTTATATTTTATTTTACAACGGGAAAATTTGTTTTCCAGTTATTTTCTTACTCATTCAGATTCTTGCTAAACTAATAACTACGTTATAGTCAATAATCAAATCTATAGTTTATTTAATTTTGGATGAGTTTAATTGGCATGTTATTTAATTTTTAAAGCTGTAATTTAATTTTTAATTTAATCTTATTTAGCTTAATGATATTTTTATGAGAAAGTTATTAAGTTTAATTTGAGGGTAGTTTTGACATTTAGTTTATTCACGTTTAAATTACCAAATACATTTCTTAACCAATCCAAACACAACAAAGTATTTTCCTTTACTTTACTTTTCTTATTATTAAATTCCCAGAAATCATATTCCTTAGAAACTTTACTTTCCGTCAACCAAACATGCCCTTAAAGAATAATTCCAATAGTATGATTGACAATTTGATTTCCTACCATTTTGTAAAATTATTTATTTGTTATTATATTCAAGGTGAGACTACATTTTCTCACGATACCGTTCATTTGGCATATGTAATTGCGTCAGTAATATGTCCAAGACATGTAGTCAGGTTTAGACTTGCCTATGGATATTATTTTGAGGATATCGATTGTGGACATCGGTAAATTACTACTCCCTCTGTTCCATTAGATGAGTCCATCTTGAGAAATATGCTTTCAAATTTTTTACTCCTCCTACCCTTCCAAATACAATCATGTGTGGTCCAGAATTAGCCGACACTTATTAAGTAAGGATATAAATGGAATAAAGTGTGTAAAATCAGTTATTTTAGGTATTGTACATTAACATTCATATATAATAAAGTATACATTAGTCAAAATAGACCATTCTAATAGAACAGAATGAATATTAAAGAGCGGGAATTACAAGTATTTATAAAATGAGTTAGTGACAGTGTTTTGAAAATCAAACCGGACCGGCCGGTAGAACCTGTTCGACCGCGAACCGGTAGTGTAGCCGGTCCGATTACTTGTCTGAAATCAAATATCTAGAAAACCGGTCAAAGTTGGTCAAAACTTGGTTAAACCCGGAAACCGGTTGAACCTACAAGTTCCGGTTTTTTGTTTTTCCTATTTTTTCAGTATTTTTTTTCCTCTCTTCCAAATCTCTAGTATTTTCAATTTTCTTTACTTTTCTATCAGTTTTTTAGTAGAAGATTAAAGCTTTTATTTGTAAATTAATGAATCTCATATAGATATCTTGTGAAAATAGTTTATGAAATGTGAAAAATGAAAAATACATATATAAAAGATTTATCAATACTTTTACCTCAAATACATCAAAGTTGAAAAGAGAAGAAGAAGAAGAAGAAGAAGAAGAATAAGAAATAAGAAGAAGCAGCAGAAGGAAGAAGAAGAAATAAGAAGAAGTAGAAGCAGAATTAAGGAAGAAGAAGAAGAAAAGAATGAGTTGGGGAGGCGGGGGAAAAGGGCAAAAAAAGAGAGACGGTCAAACAAGGTTTAGGTAAAATGTTAGTATTTATACATAATTTTTTTTTTTCCTATTCTTATATGTTTATTTATTTATTTTTTAATTGAAATAATTTTCAAATAATAAATTTTTTTAAAAAATGATCTTATTCTTTTAAAATTTCCATGAGTTCTCTCTTTTAAATTATAAAATAATATGTATATATTATTTAAAATTATAATAAATATATTTATGACATCGTGATGACGTCATCTGTTCAACCCCCGATCTAACCGGTCCGACCCATTGACTCCTGAACCCATAGCTTTTCCGAGTTGATGCCTGGTCCGATTTTGAAAACATTGGTTGGTGACAGCCGTTATTGATTTAATGGATGAATGACAGTTACAAAGAAGTACTCCCTCTGTCCTCAAAAGAGTATCGTTAGAGAGTAAAAAAATTTTCCTTTAAAGAGTGTCACCTCAAATTTCCAATACAGAAAACAAATAAAGTTTCATTTTTACCCTTTATCCAAACTTTCACAATTCTGATAATTAATGGCAATACAGATAAGCACAAATAGAGATAAACACAAATTTTCATATTTTCTCTCCTCTCTCCTCTCTCCTCTCTCCTCTCTCCTCCTCTTCTTCTTCCGATGGTGTTAATTTTACTTCCTCTTCCCCTTTCTTCTTCTATTTCTTTCTTTCTTTTTCTTCTCTGATCTAAGTTATCGTCTCTCACTCCCTTCTCTCTTCATCTTATTTTATTTTCCGTCTCTTTGTATCTATATTCAAAGCCTACCATTTTATTTTTTGCAAGAGAAAAAATTATGGGTTTCATAATTCAAAACCTACCAATTTTCTGTTTCCTCTTCTTAATTCTTCATTTTGTTAATTTTTTCGGTAGATTTATGGCGCATGTGTGTGTTTGTGCTTGTATTGTTTAAAATGACAGTGATAGTGGGGGTAATGAGGGTAGTGGTTGTAATTGCTAATGCTGAGAATTTGTGGCAGTAATTAATGGCACAAACTAATAAATTTTGAGCTATCAATTGTGTTTGTTACCATTTAATATGGGTAAATATGTAAACTTTATGTTTTCTTAATTTGTGAGCTTTTTTTCCCTAGCGACACTCTTTTGAGGACAGAGGGAGTATTAAACTCAATGGAGGTTACACCAGTATTAAATCCGATAACAGTTACACTAACATTAAAATTTCGAAAACATTAAAAGAATTTGGTCTAAATAAATCACATTGGCAACTTTCAAAAAAAAATTCTTTATTTTTAATTTTCTTAATACTCGCCTATCAAAGAATAATACTATTATATGACTGACTATGTGACTTTTGTAAAAGTATTTATTTGTTATTGTTATGAATAATATTTTAGTGAATGTCTTTAGATATGCTTGTAACTTTTACTACCAATTAGTCTTCTACTATCCCATTAATCGCTAGTTAAATACTTATGGAACTCTTGAAATATTGTAATAAGTAGAGTCTTGTAACCTATAAGGCTTAAATGAGGAAATGAGATGAAGAATAGAAAAAGAGAAAAGTCTACCACTATATTCTCTCTAATCTATTGTCTTACTGTTTTGTTTTCATATCTACTCATACTTAGTCATTTATACTTCTGGTTGTGAATTAAACATATTTGACTAATCATGGTTACAGTAATTATCATAAAGCTCGCACCCTTGCCTGCGATTTTGTGCATTGTATGAATGTAAAACCATCACATTTACTTCAAGAAAAAGAACATTTATGTATTATAGGAATTTATGATTACAACATTTATTTCGCGAGTAGCTCAAGCAGCGACGGCCAGGACTCTGTCAGGGATTTCCAAAACGACTCTGCCGCTGGAGACAGGAGACGCATCGCAGTTGCCGCTGCCCTGCATAGCTGCTGCGATTTAAAGGGGTAGGTTCTATCGATATTGAGCTCGTCGCCACCCCCACTGCTATTGAAACCGTCGTGCCCCTTCCATTGAAGCCGTCAACGCTGTGCTGCTGCCATTGGGCTCTGGGCAAGGGATGTTAACATGGTTTTCTCTTTAAGATTTTGTTGTTGCTGAAATTTTTGGGTTGAGCATCTCTGTTGCTGTAACTTTTTTGTTCTGTCAGTTGCTTTAATTTTTTGGTTTTTGCCTGCGATTTGTTTGGCTGCCGCATAGATTTATTTTGTGACTTTTATTCGGTTAAGGCATTAGGTCATTGATTTCTTCTTGGTCTTTGTGTGTCTTTTATTCCAGTTTTTTTTTTTTTTTTTAGGGTAAAAACTTATAAATTATCATTAGAATTGTTGGAAAACACCCTGCTGCGATAGATTACAGAGAGAATGAGTTTCCCAATGACGCTCAGATTCTAACATAAGCTTCCCGTAATGGGCTAAGTTATGAGCCAAAACATTTTCGGCTCTAGTAATCCAGCCTACCTTAACTAGTGGTAGAGGTGACAGCATGCCATGGATATCTAGGAGGATGGGTTGACAGATTGATGGGGGAGGTTCTGCTTGGGAGATGGCAAGTACTGCAACCAGAGAGTCGCTGATAATGCTATAGCTCTGCATGTGGAGGGAGTTAGCGAGGGAGATCGCTTCCTGGATGGCTAGGAACTCGGCCACACTCGGGTCTCTGATGTCTGAATACCGACGGGTAAGGCCTTTGACAAACTGGTTTTGGGCATCCTGCAGGGCAACACCTATGCTCATGCAATTTCTTGGTACTGATACTACTCCATCTACAAAGAAAGTCGGGCCATGTGGTTTGGGATAGCGGAGGTTGGGATTTGATAGTGCAGAGGATGGGATTTCAGGGTGGAGGTGACGTTGCCGGAAATGGGTAAGGTGGTTCATGGCTGTGAGAGCTATGGTGGGGGGGGTCAAAAGCTAGGTTTTCAAAGATCTTTCGGTTGAAGTGGAACCATATACCACTGGCAAGGAAGGCTATGATCTCGGCTAGTTCCGCGCGGGGGGGGGGGGGGGGGGGGGGGGGGGGGGGAGGAGGAGAATGATTCTTGGATCCAGAGGTGTGCTTGGGTCTAAGCAAACTGGGTTATAATTGGGAGGAGTCCAGCGGAATGCCTGATTTTGGATAACTGGCTGCAGAGAAAGAAAAGGTTGGCTGTTGTGAAGTTGAGGGATGAGCAGAGAGGGCAATGTGTGCTGGATTGGAGGCCACGGCTGAAAAGCAGTTCCTGGGTAGGTAGCATATTAGAGCAGAAGCGCCATAGGAAGTTGGCTGTCTTTGGAGGGAGTTCGAGTGACCAGATCCTCTTCCAAATTGGGTTCGGACCATTGCTTGGCGAGGGAGTTTGGTTCATTAGAGCAGCATAGGCAGATTTTACTGTGTGTCTGCCACTTTTGGTAAAATGCCATGTCCAGCTATCTGGTCTTGCATTGGTGCTGAGTGGGAGGCCAAGGATAGATTCAGCTTCAGTTGGTGAGAAGATTGCTTTGACCAGCTCTGTGTTCCATGATGCTGAGGGCCTGTGTATGAGATTGGATACTGTTGCGTCTTGGGGGAGGACAGTACATGGGCTCTGGATCTTAAAAGGTGGGGATGGAGGGATCCATGGGTCTCCCCATATCCTTGTGGTGTGGCCAGAGTAGATCTGTTTCCTGCAGCCAAGGGAGAGGGCCTCGCGACCCTCCATTATACTGCGCCAAGACCATGATGGCCGGCTTCCAAGTGTGGCATTAAGGAAGTGATCATTGGAGAAGTACTTGGCCTTTAGTAACCTGGCCAGTTGGGATGATGGGTTGGTAAGGATGCACCACAATTGCTTGAAGAGCAAGGCAATGTTGAAAGCCTTCAAATTTTTGAACCCCAGGCCCCTTTCCAGTTTTCCTTTGGCTATTTTTTCCCAAGAAACTGTGTTCAGCTTCCTTTTCCCGTCGGTATCTCCCCTCCATAATATCCTTACGAGTGCCTCAATTTCCTGAATGGTTCCATCAGGGAGACGAAGACATGTCATAGCGTAGGTGGGAATGCCTTGATTAGTATCTCTTTGCCTGCTCTTGAAAGAAACTTTTCCTGCCATCCATTGATTCTGTGCCAAATTCTGTCTTTAAGGGAAGAAAAAATCTCTTTTTTGTTTCGTCCTATGACAGATGGTAATCCGAGATACTTGCCATGATTGTTGCATTCAGGTACACCTAGAATAGATGTGATGGAATCCCGAATTGTTGTGGGGGTATTTGGGCTGAACAGTACCCCAGACTTGTCCAGATTTATGCACTGCCCTGATATCAACTCGTACGTCTGGATCACAAATTTCAGATATATGGCTTCTTGCTCTGTGGCCTTGCCGAACAAAAGGGTATCATCTGCGAAGAAAAGGTGCAAGATTGAAGGAGCCGATCGTGTGACAGAGAAACCATGCAGCTTGCCTCCTCTATATGGATCCTGCAAAAGAGAAGAGAAAATCTCTGCACACAAGATGAAGAGGTAGGGGGAGAGGGGGTCTCCCTGCCTAATCCCTCTTTGTGGGGTTAGCCGTGCCATTTAACATGAAGCCGAAAGTAACAGTAGATACACATGTCATTATGAGTGCTGTGAAAGGTTCAGGGTATCCTAGGGCTTTTAGGACCACTTCCAAGAAGGGTCATTCAATTCGATCAAATGCCTTACTCATGTCCAATTTAATGGACATTGACCCTGATTTGCCTACTGTTTTGGCTTTCAAGGAATGGTGAATCTCATGGGCAATTAGGATGTTATCCGTTATTAACCGACCAGGATGAAAGCTGATTGGGATTCCGAAATGACGGAAGGGAGGGTGGATTTGAGGCGGTTCGCAAGTACCTTGGAGGCTAATTTGTAGGCTACATTACATAGACTAATTGGCCTGAATTGGGATACCTTTTCTGGGTTTTGGAGCTTGGGGATAAGGACAATGTACGTGTGATTCATGGATTCATCAAGGTGGTTACTGTTTAGGAATCTCAGCACAAAAGAAGTAACATCAGCTCCAACAACATGCCAAAATTTTTGGAAAAAGATTGGGGACATACCGTCATGTCCGGGAGACTTGAAAGGATGCATTTGTTTTAATGCTCTTTTGACCTCCTCATCCGAAAAAGGCTGCTCCAGTATTGCGATCATGCTGCTATCAACTCTTGGCTGTAGCCTTCCTAGAAGGCTGGCAATATGCTCCATGGAGGGGTTCCCGGAAGTGAAGATGTTGCCGAAGTAGCCCAGTATGATCTCCTCCAAATCCTTCGGCTTGTTTCGGGTCTGCCATGCATCATCTTTGAGGCACGTGATTGTGTTGATTTTTTTCCGGTGGCTGGCTTGAGCGTGGAAGTAACTCGTGTTTCTGTCTCCTTCCTTAGCCCATTGTTGTTTGGCCATTTGCTTCCATCTCAAGTCCTCTTGGTCCAGTAGCAGTTCTACCTTATCTCTGCAGTCTAGCAGTTGGGCTCGGGTGGAATCAGTGACTTCTCTTTGTTCAAAGCCCACGATCTGTTTCTTCAAAAGGTCAATTTTTTTGGGAATGTCATTGAAAGTCCGACTGTGCCAGCGAAGTAAACCTAGCCAGCAGTTCTCTATTTTTGCCGTTAGAGAAGAGAGGTCAGAGTTCCAGTGTTGTTTGATGACTTCTTCACAATCTCTTGACTTTACCCAGAGGGCCTCAAAACGAAAGGGCTTTCTTCTAATTGTGGGGCGTGGTGTGGAGGCATAATTTCCAAACTGGACAAAGAGGCAAGAATGATCAGAGAATATGGTATGAATGTTCTCAACCCGGTGCCAACGATAGAGGTCTAGGAATTTTCTGTTGCAGAGGGCTTTGTCCAAACGTGCCTTCTGTACTCTGGAGTTGGAAAAAATCCTTATCCATATGAATTTGTTGCCCACAAAACCCATGTCAGTCAATGCACATTTTTCTATTGCTTCCCTGAATGAATTTATTTGCCAGTTTGCTCTTTGGTTTGATCCTAGGAACTCACTCTGTTTTGTGACCTCATTGAAATCCCTCGTGCAGATCCATGGCAAGTTTGGGGTATCATTGAGGAGTTTGAATCTCTGCCAGGCTTGTCGTCAGGAAGTGACATTTGGTTCACCATAATAGCCAGTGAGACGGAATGAAGCTGAAGCATGAGTAACTACGGTGTCGATGAAGTTTGTGGTATAGCTGCGAAGAGTAACAGAGAGATGCTTACTCCACAGCATTGCCAAACCTCCATAGCGACCTATCGGGATTTACAGTGAGGCCGAAGAGATTGAGGCTGGTTTTTAGTCGATCAATATATAGAGTATTTTGTTTGGTTTCTGATAGGAATATTATATCGGGTTTTTTTAGCTTGTACAAGTTCCTTGAATTCTTTAACTGTCCGGGGGTTGCCGATTCCCCGGCAGTTCCAGCTGAGGCAATTCATTGGTGTCAGCAGGACTGGTCATCATTGCCAGTCTCCGTCGTTGGTATGTTGGAGGGAAGGGTGTTTTCGACTGATGTCGACGGGGATAGGGGTTGAGTATTTGTGTTAGCTTTGAGTTTTTTGGGAGGGGCTGCAGCTTCAGTCTTTTCTTGCTTATCTTCATCTATGAGGTCTAGGCTTATCTTTCGTTTTGCCCCCGACGACTGACCCTTAGATGTACTACTTTGCTTTTGAGCCTTCCTTCTGGCCTTGGTGAAGGTTTTTGCTATTTTCTTTGCTGGCGTATCGAAGTTGATGGGGACGTCACACCACATGGGGCTGAGGGATAAAGGGAGGCTAGGTTGGGAGTGTAGTTGATTTTCTGTGGGCTGGATTGTGGCTATTTGGAGAACTTTGGGGGATGGGATTGTGCTGTCAGTGGTGCTTGGAGCCACCTCAAGTGGACTAGGGGGGGGGGTGGTAAGGGGGGGGGGGGGGGGGGGGGGGGCAGACGGTTGGTGGGAGGCAGTGGTTGAGCTGGGGGTGGGGGTGACGGTGGGTTGTTCTTGGTGATTGTTTCATGGCTGCTGGTGAGTGTTTGGGGTATGTGGTGTGTGGCCGTGGATAAGTTTGCTGGTTTATCAGCTGGTGGAGTTGGTTCAGGGGCTCTTAGTTTTACTAGATGGTTTATCAGCTGGTGATTTGGAGGGTAGCGTTTTGTGGGGGAGTCTGCTCTAAGCCAAGGACCAAATCTTGTAGGACCCGAGTTAGGCAGCTGGCCAAGTAATTTTGACTCACAGTCCTTTGCAATGTGTCCGATTAGTCCATAATGGAAGCAGTAGTCTGGGAGCCTTTCGTACTGCACTTGATACCTAACTTGGCCTTCATGTTGGTCAAGTTTAACAAATCTCCACAGTGGTTTTTTGATGTTCATCTCCACTCTGATCCTGAGATTTTTGCTTATTACAGATCCGGCCAGATCTGTTTCGACTTCGGGAGCAAATGCAATCACAGGTTTAAAGCCGTGATAGATGTCGGCAAGCCAAGTAGGACTTTTCTCTCAGGGAAACTCTCTCAGAGGACCCTAGGACTTCATACCTTTGTTATTTCTTAGTTCTTTATTCCAGTATTTAAAGCTTATAGCTTTGTTGGGTTTTACATCTATTGCCGTAAAAGTTTTGATTTCGTTAAAAAAGTACTTGTGATTAATGATCAATTTCATTTTTTGGGTTCGGTGGCTTCAGTTCTTTGGGTTCATAATTAATTTAGTTAGCTTGGGTGATTGATTGTTTGGTGATCCCATCTTCGGTTTGAGTTCTTCAACTACTAAAGTTAATTACTTGAATGTGTCCCTTGCAAAATTGTTTTAATTTTGGGAGTAATTCAATGTTCGTGTTGGCTATGGTGTTGGTAGGGCAGTGGGCTAACGGTGTTGGTGATGGCGGCGACGGCTATCTGACTGATGGTTGGGGTGGTAATTGAGGAAATGAATAAAAGAAATAAAAAGGGAAATCATAATTAAGAAATAAAAAGAAAGTAATTATGATTTTTGTAAATGAAAAGAAAACTACTAATTATGATTTTTAAAAGAACAACGAAAGCAATTTTTAAGTTTTAATTAATTAGAAGGAAATTAAATTTATAAAATACAAATATTTATATTTGTATAAATATTTTTAAGGATAAATATGTCATTTGCATTAGAGATAGATATGACATCTTATTAGTAAGGGTAAATATATCATTTTACTAATAAGAGACGCGCGTCTCACCAACGCACCCTTAACTTAATGATTTTCGTCACTGTACAGATTTCGGAAAAGCATGGGGGGTCATTCAAAACTTTATTTTTCATAGGGGGTTGATGCGAAACTTTAGCAAACCACAGGCAGTAAACAAATACATTATTTGTAATTTTGATTTGTGATGGAAATAGAAATTTCAATTGTCAATGATAAAACGTTATGTTCAGAAGACGTCGATACAACAAAATTCATGTAAGGATAAGAAATAACGCTTTATCTAATAACGAGATAAATTACTACTACTACTATATATGGTATTACAAACTATTGAAAACTCCATAAGAGCAACTATAATGTTACTTCAGAGGAACAAAATATTGCTCTGTTGATGCATTATTTTTCCCATAATTTCTATAAAATCTATAGAATTTTCTAATAATATTCGCCGAAATGGATATCATATTTGCGAATAAAAATGAAGGTAAATACTGGTACATTACAAGTACTATTTCTGAAAAGAAACTTTTACTGAAAAAGTTACATTCTTATTCTTTCAGGTTGTACCACACATATTTATTATAGTTATAATTTATGTGACAGTAAACCAAATGTTTATTAATAAGTTAATTATGGCACAACCGGTTAGGCCATTCCGGTTTTATAATGATGCAAAAAAAAAAAAAAAAAAAAAAAGAGAAATCTTATAATCATTCATTGAAGAGCCAGAAGATTTTTTAATCCATTGAATTATCGTGCAATACTTGTTCTCAAGGCAAATTGATTGTTAAGTCATTACCAGTGAAAATTCGTATCAAATCTCCTGCACTAATAGAACATATATATGGTGATATATTTGTGGGCCTATTCACCATGTAAGCTATTTTGGTATTGTATTTAATTGATGCATAAACCAGATGGTCATATGTATGTTCATTATTAAATCACAAACTGGAGTTTGCAAAATTACTTGTGAAAATAATTCGGTTATGAATTTTCTGAACTATTTAAATAATGATTGCATGTCCATTGGGATAAGTGTGGCATATCCGATTGTTTATATTCACACACAAAATGGTCTTGCAGAATCGTACATTAAATGCATTTAACTGATTACATGACATTTGTTTTTTAGAATAGAACTCTCAATATATTATTCGGGGCATGTTGTTTTGCAGGTTGCAACACTAGTTCGCAATACGCCAACAAATTTTAATAAATTTTCTCCTAAAAACAAATGGTTTTGGTCAGAAACCAAATATTTCTCATCTTATAATTTTTGAATGGGCGGTTTATGATTTATCCACCTCACACACAAAGATGAGACCTCAAAGGAGGTTAGAAATAAATGTTGGACATGAATCTCCACAATAAAATATCTTGAGACAAAAGTTGGAGATTTGTTCACTACTCGTTTTGCTGATTGTCATTTTAATGAGTCAGTTTTTCCAATATCAGGGAGAGAAAAGTAAGTAGCCAATTAAGAAAATTACTTTGAATGAATTATCAATGATCATCGTATAAGCTATATGAACATTAAGTTCAGAAGATAATTCATTTACGACTTGCATTCTACAGATGATTTTTCTGACCTAAAAAGTGTGATTGAATCACACACATTGGCTGCTAATGCTCCAATTGTATTTGATGTCCCTGAAGGACCTTTTACCACTAATAAATAATTAAAAGGCAACACCAAAAATGTGGTAGACTAATGGGTTCCAAAATAAAATTCTCGAGAAAAAAGGAGCATGTGATAAAGATGAAAAATCGAGGTATTAGATATTCCAAAAGAATTTTCAAAACTCTTGAAGAGTTTTCTCATCATGGCCGATAATAACCTTCTGGAAGAAGCTCAGTTACCTGAAAATTTTGATAATAATGAAATCTCAATTATGCCATGTCTAACTGCTAAATATGGAAACTAGCTATGAACAAACAACGTCGAAAAAAAAATTAGTTTATGCGGCAGCAGTTGCCATTATGAAAGAAAATGAGGATCATTATTCTAGGCCTGTGAAAGATGTCGACATAGAAATGATTGGCCAAGAAAAATGAAAAAGATGCAATTCTAATAGAATTGAGTTCAATGCTTAAAAGAGAAGTTTTTCGGCGAATAATTCACACACCTGAAGGTGCGTAACTTGCGGATTATAAATGAGTATTGTGTGAAAGCGAAATGAAAAATGAATTCATATACTATACGGCTTATCGTACAAGATTTTTCCAAAGACCAGGAATTGATTACAAGGAGACTTGCTTTGTTACTTGCTTTATCTGGAAGCAAGGGAAAAATTAAAATACGTCTTATGGATGTAATGACAGTTTATTATAGTGGCTAATGAAAATTTCTGAAAGATCTAAATTGCTCTAAAGGCCCAATATGATTTATCGCGGTATATATTATATTAAATTGTGTAGAGCTCTATATCCCTATTTTATTGAGGGATTCGAATCCCAATTTATATTGATTATTTTATTTAGAAATCCCGAAGAGTTTGAAACTGTTATTAATTATTTGAAGTGTGATTTTGAAGTTAAATTTTTGAAGAGATCCAAAATGTTGTTGAACATTTAAAACAAGAGTTCAAAACAAACGATTTCTGAAAGAACATTTGTCTTAGTTTACAAATTAAGCACTTATAAAATGACATCTTTTCGCATCAATCTTTTTTTACTTCTAAAGGTATTAAAACACTTTTACGAATAGAACACATACTTTGAGCACAGTTATGGTTGAAAGATCACCTGATGTAAATAAAGATCCATTTTGTCATCGTAAGGATGATAAAGAAACATTTGGTCCAGAAGTATCGTATTTAAGGCTATCGAAACAATAATTTATCTTGCAAGTCATACACAAGTTTTAGAATATGCTTGCGAGTCATGAACCACATATGTTTCTTAAGCTTGAAGGAACGATAAATATATGATCATTATTTTTTGAAATACACAAGTCAGATCTTACAGGTTATGAAATGTTTGATATTTTACTAATCCTTGTAATGCTCAATCCCAAACTAGTTATACGATTACATGCAATGGTACAACTAGTTTTGGGCGCTATATAAATGAAAGAAATCATAATTGGTACTTCTTAGATATGCTTGTAACTATTACTACTCATTAGTCTTTTACTACCCCCATTAATGTCTAGTTAAATACTAATGCAACTCTTGAAATATTGTATATGTCGGTGAAGTTTGCACGTTACTTTTATATATATAATGTTGAAAATTCTCTTGTAGTTTATAGTATAGGAAAAACATTAGGAAAAGTTTATGCAAGTTCATGCAGTAAAATGAAAAATTATGAGTGATGCTGCGTGCGAGTCGCACGCTGGGTCTGACAGAAGGCCGAAGCTAGCTGAAAGCTAGCTTCAGAATTCAGCAAGACGTCCGAGACGTTGTCCGAGTCGGACGACTTCACGGACGAGCTCCAGTGAGCGAAACTCACTCGGTTGAAAGGAGCAAGTGCCGTGCGAATTTCCATCCGACTCGGACTGATTTTCAGACGAACTCCAGTGGCTACTAAGAGATGCAACACCTTGATTTCTTCTAAAATATATGTCTTTTGGTTGAAGTGTTACATCCCAACTGATGAATGGATGATTACATCTATTCATAGGTTGATCGTATCCCATGAACGCAACCTTTCAACTCTATAAATAGAGGGTGATTGCCACAGATTAAAATCAACTTTTTCATCTATTTTCTTGTCTAAACAATCAAAGAATCTGCTACTTTGTTGTTTATGAATAATCTATTTTATCCTAGAAGTGATCTTGCCACATTCCCGGTTAGCAAGAATAGTGGGGGCATTAAACACTTTAAGAAAAGTGTGTCTTACATGACTTGGATTGATTTCTCACTTTTCATATACAGAATTTTCTTGTTCTTTTAGTTCTTTTGTTTCTTAAGTTTTGGAGATCCCTACTTTGTAATCTTCAATTTTAAAATGTTTAATTTCTGCAATTATCATGGAGACCACACAAGAGACAACAATGAAAGTCATGAACCAAGACTTTGTGAAACTTGACAGGCTCGATGGAATGAGAGCAAACTTCAACCTCTGGAAAGATAAACTCATATTCTTCCTGACAGCATTGAAAGTCATTTATATTCTTGATCCGGATCTTACTCCCATTCCTCCCCCTGCTGATATCGATACTGAAGAAATCTGGAGACAGAGAAGGCAGCAAAATTAAGATGAGGTGCTTTGTCGTGGGCACATTCTCAACAACGTGTCAAATAATATTTACGACATGTTTACAAATGAAAGAGATCCAAGGGTGATCTGGGCTAGATTGGAGCATGAGTATGCAATTCAAAAGCAAGGCTCAGATAAATTTTTAATTAAAAAAATTTTAAATTTCAAGTTTGTGAATAACACTCATCTTCTTGATCAAATTCATAATCTTCAAGTGATAGTTTCAAAAATAAGAGACAATGGGATTGAACTTCCTGAACCATTCCAGATTAGAGCATTTATTTCAAAACTGCCTTCTATATGGAAAGGTTACCAAAAGAAGGTGTTATACACTTCTGAAGTTCTAACTTTCTCCAGTTTTTTTAAGCATCTAAGAATCAAGGAGGGAACAAGGATCTTGCACAAGGATGAGCCAGGAGCAAGTGATCCTAAAGTAAATTCAGTGGAGGAGAACAAACCAAACAACAAAAGGAAGAAAGCAGATTTTGCTGCGGCAAAAGACAATAAGAAGAAGAACATGACCTGCTATAATTGTGGCAAGAAAGACCACTACAAAGCAGAATGTAGGTCCAAGAAGCAAAAGGGGAATCCCTCAAATCCCCTAAGCACCAATCTTGTTGATGAATGTGTAGAGGTTGTAGCCATGTTATCCCTAGGGATGGTGACTGAGTTGCACATGGCCACTCCCTCAAACAACAAGGATTGGTTCTATGATTCCGGAGCAGCAGTCTATGTATGCAATGACAAGAACCAGTTTGAGAACTACAAAGTTCTTGAAGATCACTTTGTTGTCATGGCAAATGGTGGGAGGCTAAGGTGCATGGGAAGGGAGATGTCCACATAATCTTCACTTCCGGAAAGAAGCTTATACTCGCAAATGTTCTACATGTTCCGAAAGTTGTCAAGAATCTTGTTTCAATAGACATTCTCAACAAGAAGGGAATAAAGGCTATTTTAGAGTCTGACAATGTAATATTCTCTAAGAATGGTATCTTCTTAGGAAAGACCTACTCCTGTAATGGCATGTGTATGCTTTCAATCAATAAATTTGCATCTTCCACTTATATGATTGAGTCTTATTCTTATAAATTGCAGCATGGTAGATTAGGACATGTTAATTATAAGGTGCTGCAATTTTTATCTAAAAATGATCTCATATCTTTTAACAATCCAGTGAATAAGAAATGTCTTGCATACAAGCAAAGATCACAAAGTTGTCATTCAAGGAAGTGGAAAGAAACACACAATTGCTTGAATTAATTCATTCAGATGTGTGTGAGTTAAATGGTTTTTTAACTAGGGGCAAAAATAAATACTTTGTCACTTTCATATATGATTGCTCAAGATGTGCGCATGTTTATCTAATGAAACACAAGGATGAAGTAAGAATGTTAAAGGCATTCAAGGCTCTTATAGAAAACTAATAAAACAAGAAAATCAAAATTTTGAGAAGTGATAGAGGAGGGGAATACCTTTCTAGTGACTTCAACAAATTTTGTGAAGAAAATGGCATTGTGCATCAAACAAGTGCACCATATACTCCACAGAAAAATGGTTTGGTTGAAAGAAAAAAATAGAACTTTACAGGACATGGTTAATGCCATGTTAATAAGTTCAGGATTGCTAAAGAATTTGTGGGGAGAAGCCTTGTTGGTTGCTTGCCATGTGCAGAATAGACTTCCTATTTTGAAGACTAAAGCGTCCCCTTATGAGATTTGGAAAGGAAGAAAACCAAACCTTTCATACTTGAAAGTTTGGGGCTGCATTGCCTATTATCGTGTCCCCAAATTCAAGAGTACTAAGTTAGAACCTAAATTACTAAAATGTGTGTTCATAGGATATGCAGAAAATTCCAAATCTTATAGACTGCTGGAAATTGATTCCAATGTAATTGTGGAATCAAGAAAGGTTGAGTTCTTAGAAGATACATTTTACAGAATTCAAAGGAGAGTGATGGTCCATCTCAGGAACCTAACACTTCCCAAAATGCTACAAGCAAATAACTTGACTCTTCTATTGAGTCTAGAAGAAGTCAAAGACAAAGGAAAGAGAAAACTCTACCTTCAGATTTTATTTCCTCTCAATCCATTGTCTTTTTAGTTGATGAAAGTAGGGATACTCTACTTAATAAAATTCTCATTTAAGTGTAGAAGATGACCCCAAGACATATAGTGAGGCTATAAAATCAAGGGATGCTGCATTTGAAAAGAAGCAGTAAATGATGAAATGGATTCAATATTGTCTAACAATACATGGATCTTAGTTGATTTACCACAGGGTTCAAGACCTATTGGATGCAAGTAGGTGTTCAGAAGGAAGAGGGCAACAGGTGAAACAATTCTCACATACAAAGTAAGGTTAGTAGCAAAGGGTTATAAGCAAAAGGAATGTATTGATTACTTTGACACTTATGCACATGTTGCTAGAATTGCATCTATCTTTATGTTCATCAAATAGATGTAAAGACAGCATTCTTAAATGGTGATTTGCATGAAGAGGTGTACATGGAAAAACCAGAAGGTTTTTTTCTGGAAACGAATACAAGATATGCAAATTGGTTAAGTCATTGTATGGATTAAACAAGCTCCTAAACAATGGCATGAGAAGTTTGAGAATGATATCTACTTGGCGGTTTTAGATTCAACAATGCAGATAAGTGTATTTATTCTAAAACTACAAGTGAGTATTGTGTCGTGATATGCTTATATGTAGATGACATGCTTATTGTTAGTAATACCTTGAACGTTATTGCTAAAACTAAAAAGTATCTTGCCTCTAAGTTTTAAATGAAAGATCTTGGTGATGTTGATACTATTTTAGGAATAAAAGTGAAGAAGCATAGTGGGGGTTATGCTCTTTCTCATACTCATTATGTTGATAAAATCTTAAAGAAGTATCAATACTTGGGTGTGAAAGAAGCAAAGACTCCTATGGATCCAAATATTAGGCTTATTGAAAATGAAGCTAGACTAATAGCACGATTTGAATATTCAAGTGTCATTAGTATTCTCATGTCTGCCGTGAGTTTTACATGGCCAGATATTGCATATGCAGTGTGCAGATTGGCAAGGTACACAAAGAATCCAAACAATGATCATTGGAGGGTTATAGCAAGAGTGTTGGGTTATCTCTTTAAAACAAGAGATTTGGGACTCTATTACAATAATTTTCCAAGTGATTCTCATAGGCTAGTTGGATAACAAGCATTAGTGATCAAAAGCCTACAAGTGGTTGGATCTTCATGCTTGGAAATGGTGTTGTTTCTTGGGCATCAAAGAAACAAACAATTATAGCTCATTCTAACATGGAGTCTGAGTTTGTTGCTTTGTGTTCAGCAACAAAGGAGGCTGAATGGTTTGAGAGATCTATTGTTGGACATAGATTTCTGGCCAAAGCAAATGCCATATATTACTATCTATTGTGATAGTGAAGCAATTATGTGAGTTTTGAACAATGTGTATAATGAAAAGTCTTACATATAAGCTTGAGACATGCCTACATTAGAGAGATATTGAAGAACAATGTTGTCACCATAGTGTTTGTTAGAACACACAAAAATCTAGAGGATCCGTTGACTAAACCTCTTGCAAGAGTGTTAGTGAATTCGACAACATTAGGTATTTGATTGAAAACTCTAATCTAAAATTGTTAGACGATGGAAATCTAACCTGCTAGTATCCCTCGTATGAGAGGTTCAAAGGGTAATAACAAGTCACTAGAACAATTGTGTACACCAAATTTGTGTAGAACATACCAAGGAAATGTGTTAAAATTAAAGTAACTCTTAAGTGAGAGGATGACTTAAGTGTCTTAATGAAATTTCTCTAAAGTGTTTATTTGGTGAAAAAATAAATAAACTAGAAGAAATTTCACCGCTGTAGTTATAGAGGGTGGTGCCGCCTTCTACTAGGGTTCAGAATTATCTCTAGTACATGATTACAGAACTAGGATGAGCGCATGGCCAGATGAGTGCTACAACCAATTGTGATTGAGATATGAAAAATGAGGTTCACATGTGTGCTAAGTTTTAATTGAAATTAGATTTTGGTTCAAAGCTTTATGCCACCAGCTTTTTTTCAATTTAGTGATTTAGTTGCAGTAGAGGAAAGTTCAAGACGAAAGTCACTTTCTCCTAAGTGTGATTTTATGTAAGTGTTGATAATCAAAAATCAGAAACGCATGAGGGCAAATACTGGTTAAGCCTTTCCTCAAGAGAAGTAATACTTATGATTGAAAATATATATTAATATTTGATTACACGGTTTATCGAGGATATCTGAAAACGTGTTATAATTGATACTTGAATCAGAAACTGATACTTACATAGAGAAGAAATAATACTTGAGATCTATCCATTACATATAACGAATACTTCTCCAGAGAAAATCAGTACTTTATGGATAAAAGTGATAATTTTGGTAGGAAAAATATATGCTATAACCACACTGCTATCATTTTAAAAATGAACAGAAGTACTAAAAATTACAAGGATCCTTTGGGCTTCGGCTCTGGGCAATAAAAATCAGCTTCAGTGAACACAAAAGAAGGTCGCATCAGGCTAGGGCGAGAGAATTTACAGAGAGAAGATTTGAAAAAGAAACTAAAATTTCTATTGAGCCACAATAGAATTTCTATTCCAAATCAGATGATCCCCAAATTACACAAACCGTCCTTTTATATCCGTTACACAAACCGTCCTTTTATATCCGTACCGTAGCTACTTATTTTTCAACCAACTATATGCCCCTAATAGTAGTGAATATTACACTATTAACCCCCCAAGTCATGCCAGGACAAGATGATCCAAAAATTGCAATATAAATTTCTCATTTCAAAGGGCCCAGAGCCCATTACCTTCATAATACTCACCTAAGCGGATGTCAAATGCCCAACCTAACCTAATTTCGTCCCACTCCCAACAGCAATAAGCAAACCATTGCATTCCATTCCATTTATTCTTGATGCTCTCTCTTATCAAACTATTCAAATTCCAAAATAAAACTAGGATTCATTCAGTTAAATCTAAGACATTGAAAAACAGAACTTGCCGGTCCAGCATATTTCGGTATCAATTTTCAAGTCTGAATGGCTCTGTCCTCCCCTCAAATTCAATACAGGTAGAGAGGCCTAGAGAACAGAGAATGCAGTTTGCAATTAAGATATGGTTGTACACTGGATATTTAACACACTAAACCAAGCTGATTCCCAAGCATCAGAGGAATATGCCATGAACGATTTCCAAGTATTTTTCATTTCTGAAAGGTACACTCCCACCAAGATGACCAGAAAAAACCAAGAAATCAATAACAAAGAGAACACATTAAAGCATAACAAACAAAACAATACCAGAGGCTACATTAGATGGGATATATTGTTCAAACACCAGAGGTGTGACAATTGAGTTCAAACGGAAATAGCAGAATTAAAATACTCTGATCAGGCCAAACCATTCCTTCCCAAAACAAATATCAATAACACCGGTTTACACCCCCCATCCATCATCATCGTCCTAATGCCCAACATCAACTACGAAAGCAAAAGTCTTGTCCTATAACCAACTATATATAGCTTCAAAACACATTAAAAAAAACACCACCAAAAGCTACCATTCTACAGGAGGATTTAACCTAAGTACACTTAAGCACGTTCACCCCTGATCCTCCTAGCAAGCTGAATATCCTTGGGCATGATTGTAACACGCTTGGCATGAATGGCACACAAGTTGGTGTCCTCAAAAAGCCCCACGAGGTAAGCCTCAGCTGCCTCTTGCAATGCAAGAACGGCATGGCTCTGGAAGCGCAAATCAGTCTGCCACCACAAGACCAACAAACATTTGTTATTAGTCCCCAAAGAATAAAATTAAAACCAGGTACAATTGCAAAAAAATTACTAATTCTCTTAATATTACCTTGAAGTCCTGAGCAATTTCACGCACAAGCCTCTGGAAAGGAAGCTTCCTGATCAACAGTTCAGTACTCTTCTGGTACTTACGGATTTCACTGCAAAACATAACAATTCATGTTATTACTTTCCAAATGACACATAAAATTGAATACCTTCCAAAGAGAATACTGACCGAAGAGCAACAGTTCCAGGACGGTATCTGTGGGGCTTCTTCACACCACCAGTAGTGGGAGCAGACTTGCGAGCAGCCTGTGACCATAAATGAACAGAACAATTTTGCAATCAATTCCGCTTGTTCAATCGAAGTAAATAAACACACACAATTGAATCATACAGGGAAATAGACAGAACCTTGGTAGCGAGTTGCTTCCTAGGAGCCTTTCCTCCAGTGGACTTACGAGCAGTTTGCTTGGTACGAGCCATTACTGCAATTCACAAGAACAACAATCAGTTCAAAAGCCCTAACAAACCAGCAACTATATCAAAATTGAGACGAGGCAAATTAGAGATGTAAAAAAGAAAAACCGAAGGATTAACAGCATGGTAAAATTAGGTTAAAATAGAAAAAGATCGAATGAGTCAACTGAAAACCCTAATTTGACCGAAAATTATCTAGAAAAATTCCCCAATTTCCATTCCTTCCCAAAACAAATATCAATAACACCGGTTTACACCCCCCATCCATCATCATCGTCCTAATGCCCAACATCAACTACGAAAGCAAAAGTCTTCCTATAACCAACTTATATAGCTTCAAAAACACATTAAAAAAACACCACCAAAAGCTACCATTCTACAGGAGGATTTAACCTAAGTACACTTAAGCACGTTCACCCCTGATCCTCCTAGCAGCTGAATATCCTTGGGCATGATTGTAACACGCTGGCATGAATGGCACACAAGTTGGTGTCCTCAAAAAGCCCCACGAGGTAAGCCTCAGCTGCCTCTGCAATGCAAGAACGGCATGGCTCTGGAAGCGCAAATCAGTCTGCCACCACAAGCCCAACAACATTTGTTATTAGTCCCAAAGAATAAAATTAAAACCAGGTACAATTGCAAAAAAATTACTAATTCTCTTAATATTACCTTGAAGTCCTGAGCAATTCACGCACAAGCCTCTGGAAAGGAAGCTTCCTGATCAACAGTTCAGTACTCTTCTGGTACTTACGGATTTCACTGCAAAACATAACAATTCATGTTATTACTTTCCAAATGACACATAAAATTGATGAATATCCTTGGGCATGATTGTAACACGCTTGGCATGAATGGCACAAAGTTGGTGTCCTCAAAAGCCCCACGAGGTAAGCCTCAGCTGCCTCTTGCAATGCAAGAACGGCATGGCTCTGGAAGCGCAAATCAGTCTGCCACCACAAGACCAACAAACATTTGTTATTAGTCCCCAAAGAATAAAATTAAAACCAGGTACAATTGCAAAAAAATTACTAATTCTCTTAATATTACCTTGAAGTCCTGAGCAATTTCACGCACAAGCCTCTGGAAAGGAAGCTTCCTGATCAACAGTTCAGTACTCTTCTGGTACTTACGGATTTCACTGCAAAACATAACAATTCATGTTATTACTTTCCAAATGACACATAAAATTGAATACCTTCCAAAGAGAATACTGACCGAAGAGCAACAGTTCCAGGACGGTATCTGTGGGGCTTCTTCACACCACCAGTAGTGGGAGCAGACTTGCGAGCAGCCTGTGACCATAAATGAACAGAACAATTTTGCAATCAATTCCGCTTGTTCAATCGAAGTAAATAAACACAACAATTGAATCATACAGGGAAATAGACAGAACCTTGGTAGCGAGTTGCTTCCTAGGAGCCTTTCCTCCAGTGGACTTACGAGCAGTTTGCTTGGTACGAGCCATTACTGCAATTCACAAGAACAACAATCAGTTCAAAAGCCCTAACAAACCAGCAACTATATCAAAATTGAGCCGAGGCAAATTAGAGATGTAAAAAAGAAAAACCGAAGGATTAACAGCATGGTAAAATTAGGTTAAAATAGAAAAAGATCGAATGAGTCAACTGAAAACCCTAATTTGACCGAAAATTATCTAGAAAAATTCCCCAATTTCCTGTCAGTAAAATCCAGCAATTCTTTCCTTCCAAGGAATTAAACCCAAGAAATAGTACATCAGATTCATAAATCATGCAAATCTATACTTATAACAGAAAAACCCTAACCCTAAATCCGGTAAAACTTCTACACCCGTAAACGTGTACATAAAAAAACAAGGGGACAAAGTGGGGAAAACCGCATACCAACAAAGATCAGCGATTGAAGAACTCGACAACAAATTTTGAAAAATTAAACGAAATTAGAAAAACGACCAACCTCTTTGAAGAAGATGAACAAATCCCGCTCTCTTTCTCTCTTTTCCTAATTTCTTTCTTTGTTTCTCTCTCTAAAACTGTCTGTGAAACTTGGGAGCCAATGGAAAATCTAAACAGTAAAGAAGGCAATCTATATATATAGCGGATGAAGGTGTCGGCCTGTGATAGGATTGGACGGCGGAGATTTAATGAACGTGTGCTTTTGCTGGTACGGAATCGGACGGCTCATAAAGGCATAAGTTGTGTTTTCTGTGCCGAAGTATGCGGCTGAGATTCGAATTTAGAGGGTGTGTGCGGATCGAGAGTGGGATGAACTGGGTTTCTATTGGTTGAAATTGTTTTGTGTCGGATGGTGGAGTTATGGGCAAAAGAGTCAAAGACGTGTTTGGGTTGAATTCAGTTATGGCGTTTACGTCAAAACGGTAACTTTCTTTTCCTATTTGATTTCTTAGAAAATTTGAGTGTAAATTTCAAATTTTGAAATCAGACTTGTCTTAATTGTTGGGGTAAATTACATTTACCTTCCTCGAGTTTGTAGAAACTACCAAAATTTCACTGAGGTTTCATAAACTACCGATACCTTCCTGTACATTCAAAAGCACGACAAAAATATTACATATTGGTTTAAGTGCGAAAGTATCTCTTATCGAACTGTCATATAATTTGACAAAAGACTATTTTGCCTAAATATTAAAAAAACTTTAGTTTTGAGTTGAATTTTTTGACTTACGAAGGAGAAAATTTAATTTTACAAAGTCAGAATGGAATAATTGTTATATTATTACTCGATATATATGAATAGGAGTGTTTGTAGTTTCATGAAACCTCGAAGCGATATTGGTAGTTTATATAAATCTCAAGGGAGGTAAATGCAATTTACCCTACTTTTTGCCATTTGGTCAGTATAGGGTTGTTCAACATTTACTTCGTGTGTTTCAAAATACATTTGTATAATTGTATGTTTTTAAAATTTTACATTTTACATTAAAATGTCATCAGTACATTTCTCACTTTAAAAAAACCTTTTTTTTTGCAAAAACATGTTTTTAAAACATATATTAAAATAAGATTAAAAAAAAATTTATAAAAAAAAACTGGCCCTGAATTGTAATTATTTTACAAAATTTGACACTATTATCGCTTTCTTTTTTCACATATAAATAATATTATTATCATAATTATCCTTAAAAAATACTGCAAAAATATCCATCTTTAAGAACTAGTGACAATTTCACATACACAGAATATATGTTGAAAATATACGTGAGAATAATCAAACAACCTTACGAATACAAGGTGAGAATAGTTAAACAACCTTATGAATACAGCGAGACAAATAATTGAAACAAAAAATCAAAACACTTTGAATTTTTTTTTTTTTTTTTTGTGTGTGGGGGTGGGGGTGACTTTGTGATTAATGAAAAGAAAATGGGTAACTATATACTGTAACGATCTAAACTGATCTAAACTCTTCTAAAGAAACGAAAAAAATAATATATTTATAAAGGAGTGTTCAAAATTTTCCACTTAAAGGAAGAATACGAGGGAAATGCAGCAGTTTAATGCCTAGTAAATCATATAGAGCCGTAAGCATAGTTTGCAGTATCGCAATACGTATCATAAGATAGTACGATACTACGATTCCAAAACACCAAATCGATCATATTTTCGATTCTATCCGATACTATAAAAATTTGCCAAAATAACTCAAATAAGAGTAGTTTTTATATTTTATCGATAATTTTATAGCTACACATTTCGTGTAAGATCTTACGATCCTACGATCCAATCCTGCACCCAAATCGATCCCACTTAGGATCGCGATACTGCAAACTATGGCAGTAAGTAACAAAATGAAAAGAGTTTAAGGTGTTACCAGCAGCACACCTTCCAGATTGATCCATGAAATTGTAAATTACAACCATATTCTCTGTTCTACACAACTCAATACCTAACCTCCAAAAAATAGAAGAGAAGGAGTAAATTTTCATATCTATTGAGGATCTGAAATAATTTAACCAAGATAACAATTATTTCAAAAAAGAAAAACAAAAGAAAACCCTAAATTTCTCCCTGCTAGAACTTTACAAACCATGTAAGCATATTTGCTACTGTAGTAAAACTTCTAAGCACCAGTATAAACTACTTACTGTACCACTATGCTAAACCAGGAGCAAATGCTACTAAATGCAACCTAAATTTTACACATGATCTGCAGATGCTATGTTTTCACTTTAAAATGAAACACCTCATGCAAAGAAAATCAATCAATCGCTCGCAAACTGTCGTCCAGCTTCTAACCAGATGTATCACAAGTATAAAAGAAAAGCAGCCGGTCATGCTTATGGAAATCAGCAGGCCAAAGTGTAGCGGGGAACCTTTGGTGTCGTTAAGATACAACACTGGATCGTTGGCTTGCTATTGGATTTACAAAGTTGTGTTCTTAATTTGTACCATTGGCGTGAAAGCACTTTTCAACCTTGAGGTGATTTGCAAGTCGAATGACTGCAGATAACACAACTTCAGATGTCGGCGAAAGGGATTTGGGAAATTCGGGCAAGCAAACAGGCAAATATTGGTCAATGCTTTCTCGTAGACTAAACAAAGTAAGCACAGCCCTGCAGAAAATGAATCTGCAACAGGTAATAAAGTTTATGTCAGCTACAAACAAGGAAGAATGAGAATTGCATCTATGAGCCAATAATATCAAAGAATGAAATTTCCATGGGCACCCAGATGTCTACTAAATTCTAGCTTTTCCAGAGTAGGATGTACCCATAATTTTTAAGTACAACTCAACAATATAGGACACCTTCTTTATGAGCTAGTAACAAATCATCTACCTTGACTGTATGCATCAGCTTACCTAAGTATTATCCGCCGAAGAAAATGATCAGAAAGAACTTGAGCCCACACAAGGTGCAGACTTTTAGATGTGCAAAGAACTACCTCCCATTCCGAGAACGCATCAGAGATGATGTTGTCAGCATCTCTGTAGACATCCTAAAAGAGAAAAGGAGAAATAAATAAACAAACAAACTGGTACTGCAGAACAAAAGGTTCAACATCCAATCAAAGTTTACTGCAGAACAACAGGGTTCAACATATACAATCAACTTACCACATCATCATCAGATAACACAAGGCCAACCAACTGGCAAAAAGCCTGCAAGGGAGCAGTTAAAAATAAGGTAAACTGGCTTCCAGTATGTATTAAATCTGCATCTGTTGGGTTCTTAAATGATGGCATTGATGGAGAAAGAAGTAATGCAGCTGTTTCTCCTCTTTCGGCCCCATGTAAAATCTGAGGAGAAGAATTGCTGTATCAGCAACTTGAAAGGGTAGAAAAGAGGTGTTCAAGCAAAATAACAATCTCAACTCTGAAAGTAAAATTCAACAAAATTTAGTATGTAATGATGTTCAAGAATGCCTCACCTGGAAACAAGCCATCAAAACTCAAGCATGTAAAAGACAATAGCATGGGAGGGGAGTTGGTGAAAGGGAAAAGGGAGAGAAATGTCATTGTTTATGAATATGATAGATATACAGGAAAAATCTAATACAGACATCCACCAGTATGCAGATGCAAAACTAAAGACTTCTTCTCAAAAAGTAAGGATAAACTAGGAACATTTGGAAGCTTTGAAGGGGGGGAAAGAAAAAACCCCCCGGCAAACACAACATAACACATATAATTTCACATAAGGGTTATGACTAGGTAGACAAAAACTCAAACTCTCACTTTCTGAAACTGGGACCCTACTATTAGTTAATAAATCAGGGGGAGGAGTGGGGGATTGTTTCCATTAGTTTAGGAGTACTTTATAAAACAAGGGAAAGGGAAGATCTAATTCAAAAGCTGACATTTACAAAATCAATAACATTTCCAGTCAGCAGACTTACACAAATAAATCTCAACAGGATCCCACAGGTCATGGATAAAGCCAGATCAGTAAAACAACTAATAGACAAAGTTATGACAAACCTGCCTTGAATGCATAGCTCTTGTCACTATCTACAATTAAGAAAATCGGCCTTCTCGTAAAAGGAATTATATCACCAGGATACAGGTAATTTGGTCCTGAAAATACCCACAAGTGTTGAATGAGTGAATGAAATGATAATCACTAACTCAATCACAACAATGTCCTGTAAACAAGTATATAAGATATATTGCAATACCTCCATCTCTACCAGGGCCCATCCACAAACCATTTTCAAAAAGGTGCCCTGAGTCGGCCACACCATTAACATGGTTGTTATTTGCATGGCTATTCTTTTCATGGTGACTGTGGTTAGTCTTTGAAGATTTCCTTGAATTTCCAGAGCTTGCGGTTGGGGAAAAGCTTCCTTGAGCTGCATCCCAGAAATGATCAAAGATAATGATTTTTCACAGCTATTGTTTGACATGTTCAGTTCCTAGAAAACAGAAAAATATTGACCATATTTACCTGTTGCTGATAGGTATAATAGCATGACGCTGTCCATAGGTAGCTCTTCACAAATAGTAGCAATAACCTGGTCATTTTCAGAATAAAAAAGTACTAGACGTGACTAGAAATTCACTGCAAAGGTCCAAACTCATTGTCAAAAAACTTATTGAAAGTTCATACATTTTTTGTTCCACAAAGTCTGAGATAGGATGTCTTTCATTGCTATACTAGAGAAAATAAAGCTACAGTTTTAATCATGCCAAGCCAGGAATGCAGGGGCTACAACAAAGAGATCCTCGGCAGCTTAGATTGAGACTGTACAATTGAGTGTACTAGGCATAATTAAGATAGTTCCATTGACTAAAAGTAGCTTAAGTTAAGATATTCTGCATAGAAGCTTCCCTCAAATTTGACTGACAACTACTGTTCACTGTTGTTAGCAATGATCAGTTGTATAACTGAATGCAAAGGCAACTAGCATAAATGCTCATAGTATCAAGAGCTGCAAAGTGCTTCACAGCCATGGGGAAAACGGCTAACATGTTTTCTAAAACCCAATGATGTTACACTGTTATGCAGATAATTCACTCAGTTCAAAAGAGAAGCCAGAGGCAGATGAACAGTTGAATGATACACATAAATCTGGAATCAATTGCAGTACTTACAGCTATCAATTGAGTGGCTGACGGGCGGTGGAGGACGTATTTCCTAGGATTTGGTGGCAATGATGGATCTGAAAAATCAGCTGCCAAGTTAATATCAATGAGTCCAGAAGCAGCAGAATGATCAGCCAAAGTGCCATTCTCTCGTAGTTCAACTTCAGTCTTTCGGAAGAATGATCCACTAGGTTCCCATTCCAAACATTGCAGCATTCTGAAAGTGTCCAAAGTTATTTCTGCAAATTTGACCTATAATGACCAGAAGGAAGGAAATTTGCAAAACAGTTAATATTCATTCCAATAGCGAGATTCCAATAGAGCCAAGTAAATGAAGAATAAATTACCTCATTTTTGTGATAACTAGTCAGCAGAGCATCTCGAAATTTTAAAACTTTCTTAGCATGGAAACGGGCTACATATGGAAGAGAGGATGGAAATGAATCGAATATTGCACAGAGTCGCAAAGGTCGAACATTCAAGAAAGAAGAATCAGCTTTGGTAAATCGGAGAATCTCTTGCAACACAAGCTTCCATTCTTTGAAATTTGTACTATCCTGTGACCACATGGACAAAGAAAAAGAAAAAGAGCATCAGCTCATACATAACCTAGAAATTAGTCCGTTCTTTAACTACAAACTCTACCTCCCAACACTCTAAAGAGAAGGACTAGGACCCAAGTTCAGATAAAAGTGTATCTATGAAGTTCAAGCTACAGTTTTGGTGCTAAACAAATGTACAATAATATTAAATTTCTACAGGAATTAGTAATCATTAGAGCTTTGGCAGACGGACTCACATGAACTACTCAACTAAAAGAAATCAATTACCCATCAAATCATCAATCCTCACTATCCCATCCTTAA
Source organism: Leptodermis oblonga (assembly GCA_016801395.1). Lineage (NCBI taxonomy): Eukaryota > Viridiplantae > Streptophyta > Magnoliopsida > Gentianales > Rubiaceae > Leptodermis > Leptodermis oblonga. The sequence continues at coordinate 39,350,428 of CM028760.1, forward strand.
GACATATCCAAGTACCTCAAATCAAACGAAACAAATGGCGAGCAATGTGCAAGAAAAAAAAATTTTCAGCTCAGAAGTTTGAATGATTAAATTTTCCCACATTTAGCCCACAATCATCTTCAAATCATCAACGGGGAGTAGAATGAAAAGTTAAAAAGAGCGAATAGTACCGGGAAAGTGGTTTTACTGTCATCAACAAGAGCTTTAAACTTATCAATGAGCAATTTAACCATCTCCGACCGGTTCAAAAACAGGGAGACCATCAGAAACCGGGCGTAAAACCTCAGCTCCTTAAACCGAATCCCTTTGTCCTTCTTGGAGCCTTCATCAAAGTATTTCCGATGAAAAATCGCATCGTAAAACACGTACGCCTCTATCAAAAACCTCGCCTCGCTGGTCCTCATGTACTGGCTGAAATACAGTTGCCCGATCCGAGAAGCGATCTCCCCGATCTCCCACCTCTGGAGCCCCGACCCGATCAGCTTCGCCCGGTTCTCCTGCTGGTACTTCCACAGCCTCATGTAGGACTTGAACACGCTGTGGAAGTAGTGAGCGTAAGGTCCACGCGCATACGACGGCGCGTCCCGCACACGCGCGAACTTCTTCTCCGCATTCTCCACTAGAGCCCTAAACGTCTTGGCCACCGTATCACCCGATGATTCCCCGGCCATCCTTCCTTCGCCTTTTCCCGAGTACTATCTCGACATTATTCTCAATTCCCACCTCGAAGACACAGAATTATCGAATCAAACTGGCGCCAAAATCTCCTCCGGGTTCCCTTCCGTGCTGTAATTTTCCTCAAAGCATCAGTTATGCAAGAAATATTCTGACCCAGAAAATCAAAACAGTAGTACCGGCAGCACACGCAAAGACAGACGCATATTACTCGTTCTCGTTGTTTGTATCTAAAGCCACCGAGGATGGGGTGGGGGCGAGGGGTGCTGGGCTATGTTGGGGAACTATCAATATATTCTTTTTTGTTTTTGGCTTTGTTTGTAGCGGGGAGTGATTACTGATTAGTTTAATAGTATCTGCTGTTGCTTTTTGAGGTCAGAGCTTTTACAGTGGCGGCGTGGGTGGGCTGCCGTGTAGGCCGGAGTTCAGATTCCTTCCCTTTTTAAAGTAGACAAGACAGGCTGTGGTTGTGGTCGGTGGGGGACTCTGATTTTCCGATCTCGGAGATTTCCCGTCGGCGAGCAGGGAAATCAGAAATGGGAGAGAATGATTGAATTACAGTGTGTAACTGTGTTCCGACGAGAGATTACAGATTACAGAGGGAAGAGTGAAGGGTATTATCAGCCGCGAAAATGGGTGGGTGGGTAAGTGGGTAAATGGGGCGGGTTGTGGACGATGGGATGGGTGGATGGGTCATGTGATAGGAGCCGGGGTTTATCGGATTATTCAGAACGAGGGGCCAGATGATCTAGGGTGGGTGGTTTTGACTGCTATTGGGTGGGCCCGCTGCCACCGTGCGTTTGGACTTTGGATGATTTCTTTTGTCTATTATCCTCTATTTTTCTTTTGGTGAATTACATTTATTTGCCCATGAGATTTGGTTAAATTATCAGTTTGTCTCTAAGGTTTATGATAATTACCAGTAGTTTTCTGAATTGGTTAAACTTTTGGCAAGCTTCCCAAAATAAAAATTAAAATTAAAAGGGTTAAAATTTTGGTGTGAATCTTGCTAGTTGCTAGTGGATTGATTAAACACAAAATGCCCAAAAACATGTCCGTGACCCGGATAAGTTTAGATAAATATAAGTGTGGATAACCAAGTTTATGAACCTGCACCGGAGAAGAGAGAAAAACAAGGCTATCCACATGTTCAACTTGGACGATCAAATCAGTAAGAAAGATATATCAAGATAAGTGCGTAATCTTAATATCAGAAATGGCGTACCTTAATCTGATGTGACTGATGAGTTTATAAAGATTCTTTGAGATCTGTTCGTTGGAACCGTTATCGAATGTTTAATTGCTTTAACCACCGTTGGATTTAAGACGAGTGTAATGGCTATCATGGTTTAATACAGGTGCAACGGACACCAGCTTAAATGCTCTCGTAACGAATATTGAGTTTTTACTCCTTTTGTCTTAACTCCACCATATGACCAGTACCATCATTTAAGAATATTTATGTCCCCTTTTGACTATGTGATTGACTTGGTAACTAATGCATCATTCACTCCACACGTTGATTCAATTGTTACGACTTTCGGATCTCATATGTACCCGCCAATGACTGACTCTGGTAACCTTGTTGATGCTGGCAATGACCACAATGTCCGACTCCCATCATTAATGGTTAGTGTGATATTTGTCAACTTTGTAACGGTAGCAAAAGACCCGCTTCTTTCCATGTCACTAGTTCTAGTCATTTAAACCCACTTTTAATGCTCTTTTACTCATTGACTGACCGGACTCCATATTTTTAGCCTTATTAACTCGTGCTAAATTCACTATCTCATTAATGCTTTAATGTCATCCCTTTTATCTGTTACCCCACAAAACTTGCTAATCATTTACATATATTATGTGTCTTATAACCTTCTTGGATACCCCTATGAACCATTTTGTTACTTTCTATGGGACTCGGTAAACCTACGGGACTCGGTATTCCTTATTTCATTATCATTTAATAGGCCTTTCTTTACTATTGGATCAACCTCAATGACTTACTCATTTTTTGAATATACCGTAGACTTTAGCTTTTAAAGATTTATTTTATTAAAAACATTTAAAAAAATCTCTCAAAGAGAGAATTAGTCAACTAGAGTAAATTTCATTAGCTGTGATATACAACCAAACAAAGGGAGGCGGGAGGAATGAGCTAGTGGCCCAATGGAGGCGGGTTTCCAAAAAAGATCTCATAATGGAGGCGGGTCTCCAATACATTAGTTGCCCGCCTCCAAAATGTTTGTCATGTTAATTGGAGCACCCGCCTACAATTAACCTGTTAATTGGAGGTGCACCCATCTCCAATTAACATGTATATGCTCCCGCCGCCAAAACCTTTGTCATGTTAATTGGTGTAGCACCCGCCTCCAATAGTGTTATGAAAATTCTCCTTCGTTTTTTACTATTGAAAGTTAAAAAATAAAATTGAAAATTTGCCAAAGTTTGGGCAATGCGATAACTTAATAGATAATAAAAACCACAAATTTTAGAAGGGAATATATAAATATATACTTTTGATTTTAACTTTAAATACATGAGTATATGTAGCTTGGTGGTAAATTTAGTGTGCAAGAGTTAAGTGCGCAACTGCTCCCATAGACTCTAGTTCGATTCCTACTGGAGCCATAAATTGAAATAAGAAAAATTAGATTTTTGCACGTTGGATTTGTTTTGGAGGGGGGGGGGGGGGGGGGGGGGCTTGTTAATTGAAATAACTTCTCATTTTGCATGTTAATTGGAGGCGGGTACAACATGGAACCTGCCTCCAATGTTGTTGTGAAATAATACAACTATGGAGGCAGGAAGCGGGTCCTCACAATGGAGGCGGAAGGCGGGTCCTCACAATGGAGGCGCGGGTAATGGAGGCGGGTCCTCACAATGGAGGCGGGTGCCTGGCTGCGAAACCCGCCTCCACTGAGCCGGAAAACCCACCTCCACTATGCCTTTTTCCAATAGTGTAAAAAATAAATAAATAAAAAAAAAAACGGGGAGAGGGAGTGGGGGAGGCGGGAAATTGAGTAGAGTAGGTGCAAAGAGCCAAATATTTACTAGCTGTAAGGGAATCAAATGCATAAATATTCTTCTTCTTCTTTTTTTCTTCAATGGGAGTTGGTAGTGAGATCATTGGCTTCTTTATAATTTTTCAGAGGCGTTAATTACGCAAAACCTCCTATTATTTGCGAAAATACAGGATAACCCCTTATGATTTAAAAAGCTATGCAAAATCCCTTTGTGATTTCAAAATTGTTATAAAGTAGACGGATTCCATTAAATTTAACTGTCAAACCAAAACGTCAACTATTTTTCTTAACTTTTGTCATAAAATGACAAATTTACCCTTACTAACAAAATTAAGCTTTTTAATTTCAATTAAGATTCTAATTTACCCTTAAAAACTAATTTACTTTCTATAATTTTTTAATTTCCATTTTTTTCACTTTTTGTATCTTATAATTTCTGGACCTGTTCTTTTTGTTTCGTTTTGAAAACGATTTTTGTTTCAACAGTAAATTTAATATATTTTAATTATATTTTATCATTTTCAATACAACTTTTTACTATTTAACATCTATTTTTTATATTTTCAATACACTTTTTACATTATAAAAATATTTTTTAAAATTTGTTTTTAAAATCGTTTTCAAAACGACAAAAAAAAACAGGCCCAGAAATCGCTTTAAAATTTTTATAAATTTAATTTTTCTCTTTTTAAAAATTTAGAATCTTAATTTATTTGATATTATTATTACTTTCTATAATTTTTTTATTTCCATTTTTTCTTTCAGTGTTTTAAAAATTTCTTCCACCACCGCCAGCCAGTGCCTAATCATCACCATCAACCTTCAAATTGAGAGGGTTGTGTTCTTCAAACAGAGCCGCCACCACCACAATGAAAAAAAAACTTAGATTACAAAAGATACAATATGAACAAAGCACCATGAAAAATTGGAAAATTTGGATATTTCAATACAGAGAAAACCATCCAAAAAACAAACTCAGATCCGTAAACCATCCCCAAAAAAAAAACAAAAAAAAATGGCAACTCCACAGAATAAGGAATGGGGTTCAAAAAGAAGAAGCCATATAGCAATCCGAAATCAAAATTCATACAATACTCTCAAATCTATTGTAGACCAAACTGAAATAACAAAGTAAAAAAGTATTTTTACTAGCCCTACATTTAAGGGCAAAGGTGCATTTTTGCCACTAACGTTTTTCTCAAGGTCCAACTTTGCCACTAATGTTTTTTTAGGTCCAAAAATGCCACCGACGTTTTTAAAATGGTCCAACTTTGCCACTAATGTTTTTTTAAGTCCAAAAATGCCATTGACTTTTTAAAATGTTCCAACTTTGCCCCTGACTTCTTCTTCTCCACCTTCTTCTTCTTCATGTAAAATCACCAGCATAGCATTTTACAGAGCAGAGAGAAAAAAAAAAACTCCAAAATCAAACCGACAGCACAAGGTTAGAATCAGATTCTTCAGAAATCAAGCTAAATTTTGGCAAGAAAAGTCCAATCAATTATATTCAGTTCATCCAAACTTGTGTTGCTTTGGTTTGTAAGATTAGCTTGAAACTAACCGATGAATCACAAGAACATGGAACAATTTCGAATTCAAAGCACCATTACCACATCACAAATCAGTTCAATTCCAGAGAAAGGGAAAATGAAAACTAGTTCATGCTCTAACTAGAACCAGCGAAAACACATACACAAAAAGAGTAACCCACAAGAAGTTGAAAAATATGAACAGAGGATATAATCAAAATCAGTTCAATTCCTGATTCTTCTTCTTCTTCCAGTTTTGGAAATGCAATATGAAACCCAGCAATTTTAATATATAAAATGCGAAATTCAAATAAAAATAGTAATTCTTCTTCACCATCTTTTCATCGCATCATTCAAAGTGCATTCATTCCAGTTTCCTCGCATCATCATCTTCATCACCATATCTCAAACGTATAAAATAAAATAAAATAAAATAAGATAAACTTTGCAAATGAATCTACCTTTCTTTCTATCAATCTACTACAGTACTATATAATCAATATGAAACCCAGAAAGTGGATTTCATATTGCATTTCCAAAACTGGAAGAAGAAGAAGAAGTCATGGAGATGCAGAAGAAGAAGAAGAAGAAGGTGGAGAAGAAGAAGTCAGGGGCAAAGTTGGAATATTTTAAAAAGTCAATGGCATTTTTGAACCTAAAAAAACATTTGTGGCAAAGTTGAACCATTTTAAGAACGTCGGTGGCATTTTTGGACCTAAAAAAACATTAATGGCAAAGTTGGACATTGAGAAAAACGTTAGTGGCAAAAATGCACCTTTGCCCCTACATTTAATTAGTAACCTTTTCCCTCAACAAAAAAAAAAAAAAAAAAAAAAAAACCCCCACAGAATCAAATTCCACCATTGTTGCAACTCCAAAGCATAAACTAAAAAACTTAACCAACAAAACACAAAACTGGAAGCTTATTTTCTTGCTCTATTCATTATCACCACCGCCGCCGATCGGTTTCATCACCACTAACGCCGACCACCACCATCTTCTTCGCACCTAGCAGATCTAAGGAACCGCGACCATCGCGAGTGATTCAGATCGGTCCCGAGCCATTCAGCATGGAGGCGGCGGCGGCGGCGAGACAGAGAGAGAGAGAGAGGTGAGGAAGAGACTGAAGAAGAGGTGAGGAAGAAAGAGAGAAAGAGTATGGTTGTGAACTGTGAAGTGTGAGGAAGAGAGAGAGAAAGATTAGAAAATATTAAGAAGTTTTTTTTAAAAAAAGTAAGAAAGACAAAAAAAATAAAATGACAAATTTACCCTTCTGACAGTTAGTTATAACGGAAATTCCTAACATTATAGCAATTTTGAAATCACAGGAAGATTTTGCGTAGCTTTTTAAATCATAAGGGAGTAATTCTGTATTTTCGCAAACTACATAGGAATTTTGCGTAATTAACTCTTTTTCAGATGAAAAGGCCGTTAATTTTCAGTTCAAGTGGAGTGGACAGTGGAGCATGATCTGTACGTTCCAAGTCAAGTTGAATTGAAGCCTAATTTAAATTACTACCAAATTCAACTGCAGTTAGCACTGGCGATGGCCTACTTTTTTGACTTAATTATATCTGAATTGTTAAACGAAGTAACGGTTTTACTAAATGCAGTAACATTTCCCTGTAAAAAGACTAAAATATCCCTAGAGCAAAAAAATAAAAATAAAAAAAGAAAAGGTACTGTTCAAACGCGCGTTACTGTTCATGAACAGTAACGCGCGTTTGAACAGTAACAATTTTCACCTATAAGTAAGGGGTGAAGGTCAGAAGTTTTCTAAAAAGTCCGAATTACCCGACTACGATCCATATTACACTATAAGTAAACACTATATTTATTTTTTTACTTTAAATTAGTTTGCATAAATTCTCTATATACCCCTTCATTATAATTTTCGAGAAAAAAAACCCATTCGGGGGGGGATTTTTTTCCCGGATCGGCGATTATCCGGACGTTTTTTCTGTTTCTGCAACATTTCGGCCGGGAAGACTGTCTCCCCGGTTAAAAAAATTTCGGAAAATACCGCCGGCGGTATTTCCGGGGTCGGCGGTATTTTCCCCAAAAATATCGCCGTTTTCCGGCGATATTTTGGCCGGAAATACCGCCGGCGATCGGCGGTATTTTCCGGCCGGTTACTGCGTTTAGTATGCCCGATTTTCTTATTTTTGGCCAGGGACATTTTTGTCTTTTCACAGGGGAATGTTACTGCGAATAGTAAAACGGTTACTGCAAATAGTATGCCTCAATTATATATATGTGTGTTTGTGTGAAAATTCAAGATATTCTCTGTTAAATAAATAGATGCTGCTTTGACTATAGAGTATTGTCTTGGTTACGAGAGATCTGTTTCTGTTGCCATGGAAGAAGAGCTCTGCCAGTTGATGCTCAACTCCTCGCTTTACGTTAGCGGACCTGCACTTGACAGTCTTATAATTCGATGATGATGGGCATATTGAATTGGACATTTGATATACGGAATTGATATTTGCAGCGACGGAATCGATATTTGCAGCGACATTTTTGCGTGAAAAGACCAAAATGCCCTTGGGGTAAAAAAAAATTTTAAAAAATTTAAAATTTTTAATCTGTTAGAATAAATTTAAAAAAAAAAAAAAAAAATTTCCGGAACCATCGCCGGAAACCGGCGATGGTTTTGGCCTAAACCATCGCCGGCGACCGGCGGCCTAAACCATCGCCGGTCGCCGGCGATGGTTCCGGAAATTTTTTTTTTTTTTGTAGTTTTATTAATTATTTGGTTTTTTTTTATGTAGTTTTATTAATTATTTTACTTGTATTATGTCCGAATTTATTAGTAGTTTTGTCAAAATTGTACAATTTTTTACCGGAATGGGGAAGATCCGCTCGGTGGTCGCTGCAAATATCAAAAATCTAAAGGTAAGGGGGGAGGTGTACCATCGCCGGAGACCGGCGATGGTTTATGCCAAAACCATCGCCAGTTTCCGGCGATGGTTCCGGAAAATTTTTTTTTTTTTTTAAAAATTTATTCCAACAGATTGAAAATTTTAAATTTTAAAAATTTTTTTTTACCCCAAGGGCATTTCGGTCTTTTCACGCAAAAATGTCGCTGCAAATATCGATTCCGTCGCTGCAAATATCATGCCCCGAGATATATTGCTATTATGTTACAAAAATACGAATTAAAAATTTGATATTTGATTTGATGTATCGCATATTGTGTTTAGTTTATTATAGATCGCATATTAAGTTTATATTATGGTATATTGTAATTATGTTAAAACACGTGTATCAACTATAGTGAATAAATACGCGTATCAAATTTAATATCTGGTTACATCTTGTGTTAGACGTTCATCCATACCAATTAAGATACAAATTTTGTAGGTTCGAATAGAGTTTCAAAATTTTACTGTATTACAATTACATTTTGCACATTTATTCAAACTATTTAGTCAAACCTAGTAGGAAATCATATGTATAGCTGTCCATTGAGGGAGCTACAAGAAAATAAAACTTTGGAAGCGGATCAAGCCTCAAGAGTATGTTTTGGACTATTGATAACAAGGGAACAACGTTCAAATTTTCTGTCAAATTTTTTTGTCTTATCATATCAAATCTCAAAAGCTATATCGTTTTCTTTGAAACCTCAACAAAAACACTTTGAATAGTACGTTATGCTCATCCTCATTAAACGTCTGATACTTAATCCCTTGAAACTTCTTTGATTTGTGGTTTTAATGTCGTGAGTGAAGCAGAGAGAATTAGGTGATAAAGAAAGTTATCAGTCGTTGAAATTGGTTTGGTTCATCTTGATTATACCTTGGTTGTGTAATTTTTTAAAAATCTAGTGCTAGTCTTTTAAGTTACTCAACTGTTATGTAAGGGCAATAACTAATAGAGTGAAAATATGGAGTGGAGAAATTTTGGTGACTAATGTGGCATCATACGGTCGTTATAATTTTAAGTATTCAATAACATTATTTTATGTGATTGTCACATTAGTTGTTATGAGAATTTATTCTAAAATTTTCACTGTGTATATCACTATTGATTGTCTAAATGAGTATGTTTTCAAACCTTGGATATATATCAAGATGGACCCAATTAAAATATATTGGCGGAAGGTGTAGTTTTTATTCTCGTTCTCAATTAAGCCCAATTGTTGCCGCATAAAGTGAACAAATGAGCAATTACTTTTGTTTAGTTTGAGCATTGAAAGTGAGTTCGAGCAGGGTAGCATTCTTGTCTTAAGCAAAGTCGTCCTACCCGACCATATATCTTGTTTAGTTAGTTGCATATCGGTAAGGTCAATCTTATTCAACCTTCTATGGAGAAGCCCTAGAACTACGCTTGAAGCTTCATTCGGATCGATTCCATTTTACGTGAAATGATAACTTATTTAGAATAAGAAAAACAAAAGTTAGACATCGAGAGAGGTTTTTAATTACAAAGCAAAAGGGCAATTCTCATTTTACTCACGGCTAAAATCACTTAGTGAAAATAGAGGAGTTTCACACAAAAGCCAGGAAATTGAGGCTATGTCTCGATCAACAAGGAAAAACCATCACACTTCAGTTGCGTACTATTTTCTCTAAAGCTAGTTGACCTAGCTAGGTAGTTTATATACACCAAAACTAGGTTAATTTTATTTCATGAGATTAATGAATGCTACTTTTCTTGATATGGTAAATATTATTAATTGGTGTGTTCGATTTGGCTTTCGTTCCAAATTCAAGCCCAAAGGTTTAGGTCCACTTTCGGGGATTCAAGAAGACCGGCTAGCTAGGCAAAATGTTGGGTTCAAGATACATGAGCTACGCCATCACACGGTTTCACCGGATCTAAGAAATAAGGGTCAAGTTGCCCACGTCTCATTAGTGGACAGTTACAGGGGCTGATGGAATTCCTGAGAGTGGCTCCAACCAACTCCCTTCATGATCCTGTCAGCTTTAATCATGGGATGACACTCGCAACATCCGGGAGTGGCTCCGATATCCTTGGGGCCAGTCAATGGGCCGAAAACATTATTTTCTGCAAATACAAGTATTCAACCCAGTTGAAATCTACGTACATTCTTAATTATTGCGCTGAAATTCTATCAAAATAACTTCATCTTATAATTAATTTAAGTTTCGAACTGCTGACGAAAGACACTTCTCTCAATGTGCAAGTATATATTTGCAAGAATCCATCAATTACCGAACCTCCAAACTCGTCCAGTAATAGTGTATTTCATCAGTAATCAAACCCTAAAAACTAACGTCGCAAATTTCCCTTCCAATTACTGTGCATTCTTACTGGGTAATTGTTCTTTCTTTCTGATAATATCTGGTAGGAAAATTGAGAAAATGATCGCCACATGAAAAGATGAAAGATATAAATGGTCCAAAATTGATGAATCTCCATCGCATTATATTAAAATGGTCCAGCACGGTCACTTTCAAAACTTTTATTTTATACACATATGTTAAAATCATTTAAATATTTACACAATTTCGAAATTAAAAACTTCTAAAGAGAAAGGACCAGTAATCTTTTAAACTATATATTAATTCACAGGTCAACAGTATTTCCGGTTCCATGTTTGTTGAATTTGAAGTTTGAAATAGAAATTACATCTACCGGTTTCATGTTTTTCCAGCGGATTTATTGAATTCGACAAAATAAATATGGACTTTTCGCTCCACAAGATTTGTAATCTTTCGTGCTTCTTTTTTCTTTTGTTTTTTGTTTTCCCTTTCGTTGTCAATCATCAGCGATGTCGCAAGTAAAAACACACACATGTGATCAGCCTCATTTTCAACAAAAGCAACCTTAAAAAAGTTTGATTGAGGATCAAACACCTAGCTAGATAGCACTCGAAAGTTCGAACTATCAGTAATTATTTCAAATTTATTGCCTTTTCTTTTCTATAAAATATCTTTTATTATAGTTTTTAAATTTTCTATAATCATAATTTGAAGATGAAATGGGACGTCCAGAATTAAGAAATAGAACACTAAGAAAGAAGAAAGAGATTTGCAGGAATTTTACTTCAAGACAAAAAAAAAGAAAAAAGAAAGACTTGAAACAAGTCACAAAAATGAATCAAATGCGTGTAACACCACTTTCCTTAAAAGTTTTTATTGCCCCCACTGTCTATCTAACTAGGTATTGTAGCAAAAAATTCTCCTAATTAATAACAAAGTAGAAGATTCTTTAATTGCTTAAACAAGAATGGGGAGAAAAAGTTGATTCAAAATCTAGTCATTCACCTTTTAGTTATAGAGTTGAAAGGTCGTCAACTAGGGGTATAATTCGCCAACGAATAGATAAGAACAATCATTCATTTGTTGAGTTGCAACACTTCAACCTAACTACACATTTTTTAATGTTTGGTCACAACTTTTCAGAGTGGTCATTTCACAGAAGTTATTTAACACCGAAATCCGAAAACATATATGCTTAAAGTTTTTAACATCAAGAAATTGGAATAAAAATGATTTCACTCGACACCCAAGTTCGAAGTCCGTTTCGACATCGAACACTCCATTTCGATACCAAATTAATGGATTTGAACTCCACTTTGTCCATTTGGTTGATTACGTTCGACACCGACTTCGGTTAATTACGAAAGCTTGTCGAACATTTTAATCCTAAATTTCGATCCGATTCGAACCTGACTTTGTCCAACTCGGTTAGCAGCGTTTCGGCACCGACTTCGACGTGGGAGTGCATGTCAAAAATTCTGGTCCATTTTATACTAAAACTATCAAGAACTTCATAACATGAAGGTGATCATGTGACATTGGTTTTTCAAACATTTAAAAATATCATGTTATGCTTAAATGCATTATTTCATACAATACAATGTAGGGTGAAACTCTCGCAATACAATAAAATTACATTTTTCAACTAAAATTGGTTTTGAGTAGTAATCAAAATTTCCTAACAATGGATCCATCTTATGATACAATGTCAAATTTTTTTGGGCAAATTACTAAAATCATCCTTAAGATTTATTCAAATTATTACCAATCTCGATTAGGAAAATTTTGAATATCTTACTACATCAAAGATTAGGAACCTAATTTGATTAGGAAAATTTTGAATATCTTTCTACATCAAATAAGATTAGGGACACGATTTCGTCACTGCTTCTTTCCCGCACTTTCTTTGTTTAGGATTCCTCCACCCACACTTTCTAGCCCACCATTACATCGACGACTTTCTAGCCCACCATTACATTAACGTTGGATGCATATGTTGAAGACGCATCTCTTTTGATACATAGCAACATATGTCGGAGACAAAACTCTTTTGATATATAACAACATACCAACAAGTTGAAAGACTTTCTCCCACCACACATCACACTTAGCCGAAAGACTAAAGTTTCTTCTCATACACCCACATAACCAAAAAGCTATCTCACACGCCCTCGAGAGGCAAAGATCGGCCTCTCACGCTATAAGGTAGCTAGAGAGCCGAAATTTTTTCACTCTACATCTCTTAACTCCTTCTCTATGGGATTTGATGATAATTAGTTTTAGTACATACAACATAAATTTAGACAAATTTTATCGGGCTGAAATTTCATAATTATATCAAGATTTGAATATTTGGCTCAATTTTAATTGTGCTAAAATTTTTAATAATTACCCTCTTTTTTGTCATTTTATACTTTTTAATTAACGATTAACTTGTCTTCGACTCATCAAAATTATAAAATTCATTTCATAATTTAAATAAACACTTTGAGCAATTACCAACCCCCCACCCCCAACCAAAAAAAAAAAACACTTTTCAAGAAGTACATTAACAATGATGAAGTGTGTGGAAGAAATGGTCATAAATTTGCAATTAATTCTGTCAGAATCTTCTTGTATGTTTTTTTTTTTTGGAAAAATAATCTTCTTGTTGGCTTTAAAGTATGTATTCCCTCCGTCCCACTCAAAGAGTCCACTTTAAAATGTGTACAACTTATTATGGGTTGTGAGGTACAACACCTAAATTAAATAATTTATTACTATATTTTTCACTTATATCCTTACTTTAGAAGTAAGGAGTTAATTGTGAACCACATATTGTTATATTAGTAAGGGTATGTAATGTAAATAAATTCAAAGTGAACTTTTTAAATGAGACAAGATTTTTTCTTAAAAGTGAACTCTTTGAATGAGACAGAGGGAGTATTAGTTTGTAATATGTATGTATGTATATATATACTACTATATAGGACATAGTTGAAGTATTATTTGAGAAAATAATAGAATGTGTACCGCACAATTCTGCATGTTGTGTCAATATATTGAGCTAGTTCCATCATTGGATGCCTTTCTGCACAATTATTACTCGTATTATGATGATTAAAGCAGGGGGAGCTGACTTTGTTCAAGTTGAACCAACGAAGGCTTAGTCCATTTTTTTGTAATGTACTATTATTTTTATTTTTCAATATTACTTACGAGGTGGACTATTTTAATGAAATGCAAAGAGTAACATGCATAGTGTCTAATCATTTACATCTCCAAATAAACAACAATATTCCATTAGTATGATATCATTTTTACAATATTTTGGCAGTTGTTTTTTTATTTTTCATTTTGTTTGTTTGGTGGGGTGGGAGAGATACGGGGATGATCACTGAGCTGTGTTATCTTCATTTATTTTCAGGAAAATTACCACTTTCTCCTTGAAAAAACTTTATTTTCTATAAAATTAAAATTTTCATTTTTTTAAAAATATGTTTCTGAATGGAATTGCTTGCATCAGAAGTAAACAAATATCGATACCATGTATTGTTAAAGTTTTCGTGTAAGTTTGTAATAATAGGATACATTTTCGATATCGAAAAATTCTCAAAATTTCATTACACAGAGAGTTGCTACTTTTGAAAGTTTTGGTGACAATGTGAAACGCTATTCAATTAGGAGTTGCTCTAAATTCTATTGTGTTGTCTCAAATTTTATCACATATTTTTCAATTCTATAAACAAAATTCTTAAAACATATTTTTGTCCTCTTATTCTTATTCAAACAATCAAAATAATTTACTATTTTCTATTCCATCTTAAAAATCTATTGTCATATATTGACCATAAACTCCTTAATTTTCCTATTTCTTGTTGTTCTTGCCTTTACGTTAAAATGTGTTCTTAGTATTTACTTTGGTTTCCCATTTGTATTAATTCTCCTAACCATAAATTTTCAGCAAGTAAATCATTTAGTTGATTAGGTTTAGAAGATTGGCTTGTGAGGTTTTCATGACACTAATCAGTGAGTGACAAAAGAGGTTTGGAGTAGTTAAATGTAGATGTCAAAAGGCAAAAAGTGTTTGGGGTTTATGATTTCGTACACTCAACTGTTAAAAAATTAAAATATATAGATAAAACATTTCTTTCAAGGCTAGAAAAGGAAAGAAACAAGTGGGAAATCCCCAGCAAGGTTGACCCTGCTGGGAAATCGATAGTAGTCTGTATTTTAAATAAGCAGAAATTGACATATTTTAATTTTAATTTAGGAAAAAGTTTTTTTTTAAATTATTAATTTATGAGTTACAAAATATAATTTGAAACATAACTTTCCGTGTGAGAGGTATGGAGTATATAATATTAGGGTCGCCTTGTTATGTGATGGTTTTGAAAATATTTTTTTTAAAAGGAAAATTTTAATGTAAAAAATATATTAAAAAGGTAAAAAGTTATATTTAAATAGTAAAAAATTGTATTAAAAATAATAAAAAAATATTATAATATATTAAATTTACTGTAAAAAAACAAAACGCAAATAAAAGCATAAAAAATGAACGGAGGCTTATGTCACCCCAACCAAGTTAACTTGCGAAATGCATAAAGGTAAAGTTGACACGTACAATGGCCTTAAACCCAAGCTTTATGCCTTTATTTGCTTTCACAAATTTTAATGGAAATGCTTTCTTTTTCTTTACTTGGTGAATTCAAAAACTTTGTCCAACCAAAAAAGGGAAAAAAAAAGAAGAAGAAAAGACTATGGCCATGTTTGGTAACATGATTCAAATCATGTTTTAAAATCATTTTTGATTTTATAATAGTTTTTCATCATTCCCAATAAGTCTTTTTATATTTCCAATAAGTCTTTTTACATTTTCAACACGTCTTTTTACATTTCCAATACACTTTTAATATTATAAAATTAAAAGTGATTTCAAAACATAGTTTGAGTCATGTTACCAAACAGGGCCTATGTTTCCCGAACGAATGTCAGCTCTGAGATATATGTTGATTTTGCAAGCCATTGATTTTTCCCCACCACACCCCCAATATTTATTATGTTAAAAATGAGTTTATGTGATGATGAAAACTGTATGCTCGGAGGAAATCCTCGAGTCATTGATCTATTCATGATATGCTTCCGCTCACAAACTTCTTTTACTTCATAGCTAGTACATGTTCTCTCCAATAGCGAACTCATAACAAAATATCATAGGAGGTGACCTTAATGACAATTTTTTTTCGATGTCATTAAATAAGATACATGTTACTAAAATATCATAATAATCACAACGATATATGTCCCTAAAACAAACTTAATGAAAAAAATAAAAGCAAATATACAAAAATTATAATTCACGAACAAACAATGATAAGAAAAATATAAATAGGAGTAAAACAAATAAACTTACAAGCTTTTAAATATTTGAGGCAAGAAAGGGAGGCAGTGGCATGGCGAGGACTAGGCATCGGCTGCAGCTAGTGGTGGTCGTCTGTCGGTGCCACGTTTGTTGAAGACTTGAAGCTTATTGCCACTGCTGGAATTTGTTCAATCGGGCAAAGAATATTTCGGTTTGGGGAAAAACCTTTGTGGAGGGAGCCAAAGGCTGAAGAGGGTCTGCGATTAGGTTTAGAAACGAGGGAGAGTTTTTATTTTTCAAATACAGCCCCTTCATTCCCCCTAGTAGAACATGTGGTTTAACTAAGGGGGAAGGGAAAAAAAAAAAAAAAAAAAAAAAACTGAAGAAGGCATCGTCTTCTTCCTCTCAATCTCGACAGGTGGGGTGCAGTTGAAACTTAGGTTTCAGCTGCTCTGGCGGTGGAGCGTTGGCACCGCCCTGTGTCCGCCATTGCTCCCCATGCCACCTAATGCTGTAAACAAGCCGAACCCGAACTGACCTTGGCTCGAGCTCGACTCAAAAAAGAATAGCTTAGTTCGAGATTGATCGAGTCTAAATATTTGGACTCCAACTTAACTCGATGAAACTATAATAAGCACGACCTCAAAGCCTCAAACTTGAGAAAAGTTTTGAGCTTGAACCTATTGTTTTAATTTATGATAATACAATTTTAAAAAATTATAATTATAAAAAACATATATTATAAAATTATAATATATATCTATATATATATATATATATATATAGTTGGGCTCGATTGGTTCGACAAGCTATTGGGCAATTAATAAGTGAGATTGAGGTTAACCATGGCCACACGGAGCTCTTGCGCCAATCCCATCAACCAGACTGTCGTTGGATCGAGGACACGGACCTGCAGATAAAGGTTCGAGTAAATATGATAGACTTCGACGATGGCTCAAAGATCCTTTCCGATCTCACTGACACAGGATCAAAGTTGAGGAGATTATCAAAGTTGAGGAGATTACAAGTGTAACCTTCATTGAATCACTGAACTACCGTAAGCTCATCCAGCATGTCATGTGCCGCCGCGAGAGCTAACATGTTGTGCGCCGCCATGAGAGTGAATGAGGTTTTTTCTTTAGGGTTTAGTCGAGAGCTTGTGTATGTACCTCCCAAATCTGAAATCTAAGCCACTTATATCGTATTTTCGTATCATATTAGAAATTAATCTTGCCCTGTTTCGTGGTGGCAGCTTCATATGTCTACGTATTTAAACCTAATCTTACCCTATTTAATAATTCATGTTATACCTTTGACTTATTTAATATGTGAACCTTCAACGATATAACTTATTTTGTCTTGTATTTCTGTGTCGTTTTGAGAATCGTCACATCTAATGTGGCTATTCATTCAATACACAAATTAAATCCATGCACTACCTACTAGTTAGAACTTAACCCTAGATCATTTACAACATGTTTTTATATAGTGCCGAATTTTATCACTTCTACGGTGACCACCCCTTTCATATAACAATTGAAATTTATGAAATAGTTAAAAATGAGAATTTTAACTAGGTCAAGTTATTTTTAACAAAAAAAATAGTTAAGGGATACGATGCAAATAGTTAAGTGGTTACATAAATGTGACAAAAAATTAAATGCAGATAGAATCATAAGCAAAACATGCTTGCCTATAAAGGGCGTGTTCTTTTTGGTTGGGATGAGTTTTAGTTTGAGTTTGGATTTAGAAAAAATAATTTTATAATATAAAAAGTGTATTAAAAATATAAAAAGATATAGCTAAATAGTAAAAAATTATATTAAAAATGATGAAAACTGATTATAATATATTAAATTTACTGTTAAGATAAAAATTGAGACCAAAATCAAAACTTAAAGAATAGTAATATATTACACCCCTCAAGACAAATCCTTCCAAATCATCTTGCAATTGAGTTGACAAATGTTTTGAAATTGATTAGATTAAGCAAGGGGTGGACAAGCAAACAAGACAAGGGAGTTGAACCACAAATCAAGAAATTTGGGGGGCAATTGTCTGATAGCCAATTACAGTGAACCCCACCAATCAAATAATGGATTATGACAATATGGCACTGAATTGATTGATGGATTAGCCACTAAGCAACAGTACTGCTTAATATGAATGGGAAAAAAAGTGTGTAAAGAAAAGTGAAAAGAAGAAAGAAGTCAGCCCAAGCCAGTAGACAAATCCAAAAGAGGAATCCAGTGGCTTCCAAAGGAGGAAAAGCAGCATTCGGTTGTGGGAGGTCTATTGATCGAATCTTGACAATTCTTAAGTGTAGTAGGATCATTTTTATATAGGTATAAGCAGCACTAGCAAGTAAGCGATCTTCCACATCAATCTTTTCTTTTCGTAATAATCTCTAATTATTATAATGTCGGAAGTCTCATCCGATACTTGTAATTAAAAAAAAATTTAAAAAAGGAGGAAAAGTGTAGTAAAGATTAGGGAGAGTTGATCATGAGTTCACAAGAACAAAACAAACATTGGAAAATGGGAATCTTCTAAAGCATCCACATTTAATTCAAGAGTCAATAGTGGCAGTGCAGAAATTCATCATAGCTCACGAAGAAATCCAGAAAGAAAAAGGTCCCATCTTTCTTCTGTAATGATGATAAAGCTTCAAATGTAGGACTTTATTTTTTTTCCTCTTTATTTTGATACCTTCTTCTTAGACTTTTATCAAAGTATATGTGTTAGTTGAGAGGTTGGATATCACTAATTCTCTACTAATTATGTGTTGTTTAACGTTAATAAAAGTATATTTTAATGACAAAATCTAAATGAACGATAAAATACGCGTGTTTAAACGTTATGATACAAAATTAATACAAAATAGTGAAAATTTATAATAATCGATCGAATTCTCACAAAAACTGATGTATCATTTATATAAAATTGTCAAAGTAATAACTATTATGTAAATATTACGTGGTGTGGGAGGTTTAGGCCACCAGGCCCAAATCCTCACCAAGCCTGACCCAAGTAGCGCAAGACCCTAAAGGAACAAGATCAAGTGGCCCAGGCCCATGTAACGAGAATGGTCCATGGGTCCTTACCCGATGGACCTTCGCAGGAGCTCGTACTAACGGTAGACGGGACGTCTACCTTGAGCCTCTCCTTGACATGACCTGGGCGGCTCAAGGCGTAGACACTGGGGAGAAAGGAAGACCCAATGGAGTATTCCCGGGGGACGGGAAAAGCAACCGGATCCTCTGGCCCCTATAAATAACGATGTGCTTCTCACAAGAAAAGAGACGAAAAAAAGTAAGTCTCGAGCCTGAATATATTAGTCTTTACCTTACTGATCTGTATTACCTAACTTGATCGTCGGAGTGATAACGGGATTCTTCCCCACCAAACTCCGTTTCGTTTGCAGGATCCATATACAAGTCTCGGGGGACCCATATACACATTTTCACTTTTTCTATAATTTTCATAGTTATTTGAAAATTAAAGTTCTTTAAATTGGGATTGGTATAATCATGGACCCAATATGCTTGCGCTCATCTCATGATTCGGCATTCAATTTATTCATGGTGAATACTTTGAAGTTGCTTTTTTGGTGCGGCTTAACGTTGTACTTGTCAAAGATTGAAATGGTAAATTATAGTATTCTATTGTAATGATCGATCGATCGACCTAATTTAATTATTAATCCTAGTAAAGTTTCACACGTGTGGAGCCATTTTACGATGATCAAAATTATAAATCATTAGACTTTTTTAGGTGGAATAGCTAGCTAGTTTGACCGAATCATTCTCTCTCAAAAAAGAGATCAACGAGGTTAATTGAACTAAGAATTTGGAACTTATATGCGAATGATTTTGAACTTGAATGTTTTCTTTTTTCTCTTTTTTTCTTTTTCTTTCTTCTTTTCAAATAATGATTTGAAACACGTTGTTATTCTCCATTAGTAGAGTTTGTTTTTGTATTTTATTTTTTTTGGCAAAAGACAAATACCTCCCTTGTAATTTTGTGTGAGGACAAGTATCTCCCTTGTGTTTATAAAATGTTCAATTACCCTACTACAGTTTAGGCTAACTTGAAAATTTAATAGAAACTCATCCCACTAACGGAGATTGATGCAAACGTTCGGCACTAAAAGAGTGAGAGATGGAATAAAAAAATTGATGAGGAAAGAGTGAGAGATCGAACAAAAAATTGATGAGGAAACCACCTCTTTCATTCCAGAATAATCAAAGTCCCTGCCTTAAATAATGTACTTAATCGGGGATACAAGGTATGCTGCGAGAAACTTATGATTCAAATAGACAAAACAATCATCAACTTTAAAGGCAATATGCAGACTAAACTTCATATGAACTCAATAGTTCTCACTATATTTTTTATAGACAAAATTCAATGCCCATGGAATTCATGGCTTTCATCAAAATTTAAAGAACAGATCAAGCATAGAAGATTTGAAAGTGGATTAAGTTTATGGCTTTGATATCAAATAAAAAAATTAAAAGCAATCAATTATTGTTTTCCAACAAAATATTTCATTACTAACATCTCCTTTATCCCATAATATATCATCGCTCAACAACAAATTGAAGATAACAATATAGGGATCTCCAAAACTTCAGAAACAACAAGAAGGAAAAAAAAAAAATACAGATATATATATATATAGAATAAAAGTAAGAAAACAATATAAATCGTGTAGAACACATTTTCTTTAAAGTGTTTAATGCTTCCACTATTCTTGCTAACAGGGAATACGGCAAGATCATTTATAGAATAAAATAGCATTACTACAAAATTAGTGAAGGGAGGCAGGTCCTAAGGGACATAGGAGGCGGGTGCTGCGTGGCAACACCCGTCTCAAGTGCGGGCGCCTCCCTTTGGAGGGGCCCGCACCCGCCTCCCCTTATGGAGGTCATTGATGCACCCGCCTCCAATAACAATTACTGGAGGTGGGTGCATGCAGGTGCAACCTCCAGTAATTGTTATTCGAGGCGGGTGCAAAAATAACCTCCCGTAAAAAAATTTTAATTTCTTTTTTTTCACTTTATGGCTGTGGTAGGAATCGAACTCACGCCTGCATATTCACTTGACTCTTGCACATTAAATTTACACTAGGCTACATACACTTATGTATTTAATATTAAAATCAAAAGTATATATTTCTATATTTCCTTCTAAAACTTGTGATTTTTATTACCTACTAATTTTTCACCATCTAGAATCTCGACAAATTTTCAAAACTATTTTCAACAGTCCAAAACAAAGAGAATTTTTGATCTAGTATTGAAAAATTTTGTAAAAATGCACCCGCCTCCTTTTCGTGTTTTGGAATTGGAGGCGGGTTTTGGTATCTATTAGGAGGCGGGTGATGACTTCACCCGCCTCCAGTAAGCTACCAGCTTATTGGAGGCGGGTCAAGGCATCACCCGCCTCCAATAAGGGAGTTATTTGGAGCCGGGTGATGCCTTCACCCGCCCCCAAATACTATTCTGATATTTCCAGCCACCTTTGGAGGCGGGTATTTGTACACTCGCCTCTAAAGGGGCGCCTCCTTTGAGCATTTCGTAATAGTGTTGAAATAAGAAAGTAGCAGATTCTTTGATTGTTGAGATAAGAAAGGAGATGAAAATTAGTTGATTTAATCTCTGGTCAGTCATCCTCTATTTATAGAGTTGAAAGGTTGCAACCATGGGATACGATCAGCCTACGAATAGATGCAATCATCCATTCATCTATTAGGATGCAACATTTCAACCAAAAGACATATCTTTCAAAAGAAATCAAAGAGTTACATCTCTTAGTTGCTACTGGAGTTCGAGCGATGAGCCGTGCGAATGGCACGTCGTATTGCACAGAACCTCTTTTATTTTGCATGATCATTTCCCAAATATACTTCATTTTTGTACTATAAACTACAAGAGAATTTTCAACAATCTCCCACTTAGTTTATAGTATAAACTATCAACACTGATATAAAATCACACTTACGAGAAAGTGACTTTCGTCTTGAACTTTCCTTTAGTGTAACTAAATCAATGAATTGAACAAAAGTTGGTGGCATAAAGCTTTGAATCAAAATCTGATTTCAATTAAAACTTAGCACACATGTGAACTTCATTTTCCATATCTCAATCACAACTGATTGTAACACTCATAATCTGGTCATGTGCTCATCCTAGTTACGTAATCATGTACTAGAGATAACTCTGAACTCTAATCGAAGGCGGCACCACCCTCTACGACTACATAGGTGAAATTTTCTCTAGTTTATTTGTCCTTCACCAAATAAACACTACAGAGAAATTTCATTAAGACATTTAAGTCATCATTTCATTTAAGAGTTACTTTTTATTAACACATTTTCTTGGTATGGTCTACACCAATTTGGTATAGACAATTGTTCTAGTGACTTGTTGTTACCCTTTGAACCTACCATACTAGGGATACTAGAAGGAGGTTGGGTTTCCATCATCTAGCAATTTTAGATTAGAGTTTTCAATCACATACCTAATATTGTCGAATTCACTAACTCTCTTGCAAGAGGTTTAGTCAACGAATTCGCTAGATTTTTGTGTGTTCTAACAAACACAATGGTGACAACATTATTTTTCAATACCTTTCTAATGTAGGCATGTCTCAAGCTTATATGTCTAGACTTTTCATTGTATACATTGTTCAAAGCTCTAGGCATAGTTGCTTCACTATCACAATAGATAGTAATAGGTGGCATTTGCTTTGGCCATAAATCTATGTCCAACAATAGATCTCTCAACCATTCAGCCTTCTTTGCTACTGAACACAAAGCAATAAACTCATACTCCATGGTAGAATGAGTTACAATTGTTTGTTTCTTTGATGCCCAAGAAACAGCACCATTCCCAAGCATAAAGATCTAACCACTTGTAGACTTTTGATAACTAATGTTTGTTATCCAATTAGTATCTGAGAATCCCTCAATTATACTTAGAAAATTATTGTAATAGAGTCTCAAATATCTTATTTTTAAGAGATAACCCAACACTCTTGTTACAACCCTCCAATGATCATTGCTTGGATTATTTGTGTACCTCGCCAATCTGCACACTGCATATGCAATATCTAGCCTTGTACAACTCATGGTATACATGAGACTATCAATAACATTTGAATATTCAAGTTGTGCTATTGGTTCACCTTTATTTTCAATAAGCCTAACATTTGGATCCAAGGAGTCTTTCCTTCTTTCACACCTAAGTGTTGATGCTTCTTTAAGATTTAATCAACATAATGAGTTTGAGAAAGAGCATAACCTCCACTATGCTTCTTCACCTTTATCCCTAGAATAGTATCAACATCACCAAGATCTTTCATTTGAAACTTAAAGGCAAAATACTTTTTAGTTTCAGTAATACCTTTCAAGGTATTACTAACAAGAAGCATGTCATCCACATATAAGCATATAAAAACACAATACTCACTTGTAGTTTTAGAATAAATACACTTATCTGCATTATTGAATCTAAAACCACCAAGTAGTATAGCATTCTCAAATTTTTCATGCCATTGTTTTGGAGCTTATTAAGTCCATACAATGATTTAACCAATTTGCATACCTTATGTTCATTTTCAGGAAGAACAAAGTCTTCTGGTTGTTCTATGTACACCTCTTTATGCAAATCACCATTTAAGAATGTTGTCTTTACATCCATTTGATAAACATAAAGATTAAAAACTGAAGCTAAGGCAATTACAATCCTAATATATGCAATTCTAGCAACAGATGCATAAGTATCAAAGTAATCAATCTTGCTTATAACCCTTTGCTACTAATCTTGCTTTACACGTAAGAATTGTTCCATCTATTGCTCTTTTCCTTCTGAACACCCATTTGCATCCAATAGGCTTTAAACCCTGTGGTAAATCAACTGGAATCCAAGTATTATTTGACAATATTGAATCCATTTCATAATTTACTGTTTCTTTCCAAAATGCAGCATCCCTTGATTTTATAGCTTCACTATATGTCTTAGGGTCATCTTCTACACTTCATAAAATAAAATTTTTATTAAGTAGAGTATCCCTATTTCTATCAACTAGAAAGACAATGGATTGAGAGGAAATAAAATCTGAAGGTAGAGTTTTCTCCTTCCTTTGTCTTTGACTTCTTCTAGTATCAATAGAAGAGTCAAGTTCATTGCTTGTAGCATTTTGGGAAGTGCTAGGTTCCTGAGATGGAACATTACTCTCCTTCGAATTCTGTAGAAATTTGTCTTCTAAGAATTCAATCTCCCTTGATTCTACAATTACATTGGAATTAATTTCTAGCGGCCTATAAGATTTCAAATTTTCTGAATATCCTATGAACACACACTTCAGTGCTTTAGGTTCTAACTTAGTCCTCTTGAATTCAAAGACTCGGTAGTAAGCAATACAACCCTAAACTTTCAAGTATGAAATGTTTGGTTTTCTTCGTTTCCAAATCTCATAAAGGGACACTTTAGTCCTCATAATAGGAAGTACATTCTGCACATGGCAAGCAGCCAACAAGGCTTCTCCCCACAAATTATTTGGCAGTCCTGAACTTATTAACATGGCATTAACCATGTCCTGTAAAGTTCAATTTTTTCTTTCAACCAAATCGTTTTACTGTGGAGATATGGTGCACTTGTTTGATGCACAATGTCATTTTCTTCAAAAAATTTGTTGAAGTCACTAGAAAGGTATTCTCCTCCTCTATCACTTCTCAAACTTTTGATTTGCTTGTTTAATTGGTTTTTTACACGAGTCTTGAATGCTTTAAAAATTCTAAATACTTCATCCTTGTGTTTCATAAGATAAACATGTGCAAATCTTGAGCAATCATCTATGAAAGTGACAAAGTATTTATTTCCCCCCAGTTAAAAAACCATTTAACTCACACATATCCGAATGAATTAATTCAAGAAATTGTGTGTTTCTTTCCACTCCTCGAAATGGCAACTTTGTCATCTTTGCTTGTATGCAAGTCTCACATTTCTTATTCACTGGATCATTAAAGGATATGAAATCATTTTTAGATAAAAATTGTAGCACCTTATGATTTACATGTTTTAATCTTTCATGCCACAAATTATAAGAATAAGACTCAATCATATAAGTAGAAGATGAAACCTTATTGATTGAAAGCATGAACATGCCATTACAGGAGTAGGCCTTTCCTAGGAGATACCATTCTTCGAGAAGATTACATTGTCATACTCTAAAACAACCTTTATTCCCTTTTGTTTTTGAGAATGTATGCTGAAACTAGATTCTTGACAACCTCCGAAACATGTAAAACATTGGTGAGAATGAGCTTTTTGCCAGAAGTGAAGATTATGTGGACTTCTCCCCTTCCATTCACCTTTGCCTTTCCATCATTAGCCATCACAACAAAGTGATTCTCAAGAACTTTATACTTCTCAAACTGGTCCTTGTCATTACAAACATGAACTGCTGCTCCAGAGTCATAGAACCAATCATTGTTGTTTGAAGGAGTGGCAATGTGTAACTCGGTCACCATCCCTAGAGATAACATGGCTACAACATCTGCACAATCATCAACAAAATTGGTGCTAAGGGGATTTGTGGTATTCCCCTTTTGCTTCTTGGACCTGCATTCTGCTTTGTAGTGACATTTCTTGCCACAATTATAGCAGATCTTGTTCTTCTTCTTGTTGTCTTTTTCAGTAGCAAAATCTGGCTTCTTCCTTTTGTTATTTGTTAGCTTGTTTTCCTCCACCGCATTCACCTTAGGATCACTTACTTTAGGTTCATCATTGTGCAAGATCCTTGTTCCTTCCTCAATTCGTAGATGTTTCAATAAACTAGACAAAGTTAAAAAATTCAAAAGTGTGTAACATCTTCTTTTGGTAACCTTTCCATGTAGAATGAAATTATGAAATAATTGCTCCAATCTGGAATGGTTCAGGAAGTTCAATCTCATTGTCTCTTATTTTTTAAACTATCAATTGAAGATTGTGAATTTGATCAAGAAGAGGAGTGTTATTCACAAACTTGAACTCTAAAAATTTTTTAATTAAAAACTTATTTGAGCCTTGCATATTCATGCTCCAATCTAGCCCAAATCACCCTTGGCTCTTTTTCACTTGCAAACATGTCATAAGTTTTGTCTGACACGTTGTTGAGAATATGCCTACAACAAAGTGCTTCATCTTCATTTCGCTGCCTTCGCTGCCTCTGAATTTCTTCATTATCGATATCAGCAGGGGGAGGAATGAGAGTAATATCAGGATCAAGAATATAGTGACCTTCAATGCTATGAAGAAGAATATGAGTTTGTCCTTCCAGCGATTGAAGTTTGTTCCCATTCCATCGAGCCTATCGAGTTTCACAAAGTCTTGGTTCATGACTTTCATGGTTGTCTCTTGTGTAGTCTCCATGATGATTGCAGAATATTAAACACTTTGAGATTGAAGATAACAATGTAGAGATCTCCAAAATTTTAGAAAAAACAATAAGAAAATCTGTATATATAGAATAAAAGTAAGAAAGCAATCTAAGTCATATAGAACACACTTTTCTAGGATAAAATAGATTGATCATAAACATCAAAGTAGCAGATTCTTTGATTCTTTAGACAAGAAAGGAGATGAAAATCAGTTGATTTAAACTCTGGCCAATCATCCTCTATTTATAGAGTTGAAAGGTTGCAACCATGGGATACGATTAACCTATGAATAGATGCAATCATCCATTCATCTGTTAGGATGCAACACTTCAACCAAAAGACACATCTTTCAGAAGAAATCAAAGAGTTGCATCTCTTAGTTGCTACTGGAGTTCGAGCGAAGAGCCGTGCGAGTTGCACGTCATATCGCACAGAACCTCATTTATTTTGCATGATCATTTCCCAAATATATTACTTCATTTTTATACTATAAACTATAAGAGAATCTTCAACACAAATTGCCAATTCAATTCTCATTCCCCACTTTTACTAATTAATCGTTTCGGTTACAGATCAATCCTTTATCAGTGGACCAAGCTCTGATGCTGGTGTGATATCTAATGAAGCTTTATCAGGTCCCAATGCCTTTGAAGCCTCAACTGGCCAGTGGGATTTGTTGTCTCCGACTCTCCGTCCCCCGATAGGCCGATGTCGTCTTTCCTTTCAACAACCATATCTTTTTCTTTCTTTTTTTTTTTTCCCTTCATTTGTTGGCTTATTCTAATAACGGTACTTCAGGATCTCATTAATTTTCCGTAGTGGTTTTGATTTGGGGTAATTGAACATTCTATAACCACAAGGGAGGTACTTGTCCTTACAGAAAACCACAAGGAAAAGAGGTATTTATCTTTTCCTTTTTTTTTTTTTTTTTTTTGGAAATAAGCATATTTTCATTAATCTAGTCAACAAACATTACAAACTATGAGACTTTTACGTGACATTACCTTAATAACTAATTATAAATAAATTATAGCATTTATTATTATTATTATTATTATTATTTATTTTCATCATTTTATTAATTCATAGCACAGGGTATGTTTATTTTGAAATTTTTGGAAGTAAAAAAAAAAAAAATCTAAAATAATGGGAAATAATATAGTCCCTTCACGGGACCATTTCTTCAATGGATAATAGCCTATGATGCATTACCCATACAATTACATAATTCATTGCATAAGGCCATTATCCAATGAAAGAATGGTTCTGTGAAAGAACTATAATCTTACCTTAAAATTATATTTAAGTATAAGATTAATGCAACAAATAAAAATTTCGATACTTGAATTTAAGTAGAATGAAAGTAAAACGTATTCACATGTATTGGAACATGCGGTCAAAATAAGAAAGGGGACTTGGAATTCGGCGGCTACCTTATTTTGGATTGGGGAACATGCTGGAAATTGTTCTTTGCGGCACATCTATAGGGAAGGAAACGCGGTAGCGGATGAGCAAGTACTACAGAATCGATAACCCTTTACCTAATGGGAAATCTTCCTCGCCAGGTGAAGAGGTTGGTGCTTCTAAATGATAAAAGTTTTCCTTATGTTAGGATATAAAAGCACTTTTGAAACAGGGTTTGGTTGCAGATCCACCCTGATTGTAACACTTCCTTTTCCGAAAATAAAAATTAAAAAAAGTCCCACCTATTATAAAAAGCCCCACCTATTCCACCGGGGGTTAAAAAGGACAAAAAGTAGAATGAAAAATGAAGATCAATGATAAAAAATAAAAAAAAACCAATTAATTATTAATATGTTTAACATAGAAAGTCACACCAAAGTATATTAAAAAAAAAATCCAAAGTTAACTAATCTTTTCTTGTCAAATCAGAAAGTTTTATTATTATTCAATGTTTACATAAATTGTGTAAACAAATCTAAGACTTTAAATTTTAAATTATTGGAATTTGGATGAAATGGAATAATTTATTAGCCAGTCTACAATAGATCTCAATTATATGAAATTGAGCAGGGTGGAGTGGATGGAGAAAAATAGTGACAAATCTGGGTCTGGCATGCAAAAAACCCAATCCAGAAGGAAGACGAACTCATTTCTTTAGAAAAAAGAAAGAAATTTGGCACGACTAATGAATTAATAGTCTTTCCTTTCTATGGAAGATCCTATTAGTTTGCAATAATTAAATTAAGTAATTTGTTATTTTTTTTTCTATTTATGTCACTATTTTCAAAATATGAATAATTGTGCACTACATATAATTATAGCAATAAGGTCATGAAAAGTAAACAAAACAAAGGATATTTTCTATTTGGATTAAAATTTCTATGTTTGGTTCTTATAAGAATTTGATAATTTAAACGCTTATATACTCTAAAAGTCAATATAAGAATGCTTTAAAGATTGATTTGTCCATTCCCGGATATGAGATGTCACATTCCAATTCTTGCGCACCAAACGCATCATCAGGGAGTAGAAAGAAACATAATTATTAAAAGAGAGAGTATTTTATCCAACCATTTGACAATCCGGTAAGCAATACTCACTACTACAAAAAAGGCTTTTAATGGCGGTTTTTAAGGGCTTTTAACTGCGGTTCTTGGCCTTTTTGAACCGCCATCTATCTGGCAGCCGTAGTAAGTTAGCGGACTTTCTACGGCGGTGGGGCTTGAACCGCCGTAGAAAGTGGTGACTTTCTACGGCGGTTCAAGTGAGAACCGCCGTAGAAAGTGGTCACTTTCTACGGCTGTTTGGTTCTGAACCGCCGTAGAAAGTCTACACTTTCTACGGCTGTTTAGTTCTAAACCGCCGTAGAAAGTGGCCACTTTTTCAGACCCAAACCGCGATAAAAAAGAGAAAATTAATCTAGTTTAAAGCAAAACTTGTTGCTAAAAGTTTAAATTTAATACAAATATCAGCAAGATACAAATTGAAATCGCTATTATATTACAGGGGTATATCCAAAAATATTTGTACAACTATAATATGAACAAGTTTCATTAGTATCCATCAACTACGGCTAATGCTCCACAATATAACTAGCGCATATTTTTCTCATAGCATCTATATCCACATTGCTTAATGAAGTGCGGTCGAGCTTGAAGTACTGCAACAGAATTTTTGAAATTAAAAAGTAAATGAGTAGCAAAATGAAATACAGTCAAGTAAGTTATGAGAAATCAAATACCTTTTCGAGTGCCAATGTGTCGGATTTTATTGCGATTTGGTACATGTAGTGCATGACATAGTAGCCACACTCCCAGTTAGACGTTTGCTTTTTATGCTAATGAATATTAGTGTACGAGTTAGAAGATCATACAATTTTATACAACACATCGTTGAATAAAAAATTCAATAAGAACCAATTTTACCTTAACTACTATCCACTCAGGTTGCATATGCACATTTCTGGGCAATCCTAAGAAAGCTTGATAATTAAACATCACCCAATAAAAATGAAAGCGGAATGAAAATAATTAGCAACATATGTATATATGATTGGCATTAGAAATTATATATGCATTCTAACATTAGTTAATATATATAACTCACTCGTCTATAAGTATTATTGCCTCCTCTTTTTGTGGGTTTTGTAAAGAATCAAACCAGTAGACAACCTTTTCAATCGGTCTAATGGCTATAAGCATCCAATGTTCACTGCAAACCAAAAATTTAATGACCTGAAATCTTTAAATCAGTGTTTCTTAAAAATTAGAGAAACGCTTACAGTGTTTACCCCTGAAGATGCGGCACCAGATAAATTTCTTTATTCCAATCCTTCAAGTTTCATGCAATGTAGTGTACCTTATCTTCATATGTGTTTCCTAGGGCCGTGACATGATCAGCTGAGAGAAACCCTATCCCCTTCCGGTCATTCCTTTCAACCAAATCATGTAAAGCTCTAAAGAATTTACATTATCATGCATCATTGGTTAGTCTAGGCACATGGAATGCATACTATATATAACAATAATCAGAAATAGGTTATAAAATTAAGTGGAAACTCACTTGGTGAACAATTGCATCAAACAGTTTGTGACCATGCTTTCTCTTGACAATAATTCTCCGACATCCATTCGATCCATCGAAATAGGATGATCCACACCTATGACATCTCTTGTCATTTGAAACAAGAAGCCATTGAAGTTCGAATCTTTCTCCATTCGGAGCTGTAACTCGTGCAGTGGATCAGATGTCGAAGAGGATGACATTTCATTTGGAACCGTCGCCGAAGGAGATTTTATATCATCTATAGAATTCACACGGCCTTTTTTCTTTTTTAAACATTTATCCACCTAACAACATTTGAAATAACATTAAATATACAAAATGGTATTAAGTAATTCACAAATAAATGTAAGAATATACCTGTGTTACTGGATCCGGCTGAATAATTTCAATCAAATGTATAGGCCATTCCACGAAAAAGGATCGGGCCATTCCCACAGTTGAAGCCTCTTCCTCAGGAAATGGTAGCGGGGCAAAGTCATCATATGAAATTTTAATTGTAACCCTCGCGCAACCTTTCCTTACCTCGCGGCCGTGGTGCTTTCTTTGCTTATAAACATTTTCCTTGGCCACAAGCTTACGCCTCTTACATGTATCCTCAGAGATGAACAGATGACATTCACACCCGTCATGAGATAATAGGCAAGCGAATGAACATTACTCAACTATTTCCGCTAACTTAACAAACCAAGTGTAATCATGCAACCAAAGTCAAGCGTCTTTAGAAGTGACAATATGAAAGAAATTATACAAACAAATATGAAAGACATAAATGTATTTTAAGTACCTTGTATTCGCCTAAAGAACTCACATCTTCCAAGTTTGTTGCAATAGGGCTATTCTAAACCTCAGAGGCTTTGATCGGGTCCATAGATAAAACAGGTATCATATGTAACTCAGGCAAACTTGTAGGGATAAGAGGAGAAAAATCTTGCCTGCGAGTTTCTTTAGGGTGTAGCGTCGGACTCACAGGGGAAACATTGCTACCATGGACCTCAAACATCTCTGGGGTCATTCCAGAGGTTTCTGGGTTCAAGCTATGAGCTTTGGCACTATTGAGGACAGTGGCTCTTACTGTATCATAGTTAGTCCCCATCTGACCACATATAAACCCAACCATCATCTTCAGATGTGTTTGACATTCATCGAGCTGGGCAGTGGTTTTCTGAAGCTTTCTCTTAGTTAAATCTAGTTCATCTTTAAGCGACGGCCTTGTTTTCGGGAAAACCTCTGTGATACGTGCCCTGGTAGAATGGCCGCGAACACGACCGGGGTGATCGGTCTTTCCCGTTGCCTTGACAAGAATGTCATTCCTACCCTCTGCAACTTTCTCCCCTTGGGACTCGCGGAAATATAGATTTTCCTAAACGTTTTGCCAAAAATATGAAATGTAAATAGATCAATTATATATAGTTTTAAATATATGCGTAGCTTAAAGAACTGAAACATAAGAAAATGTATGGTGCAAAACTTACAATTTCAATCCCAACACGACCAGCCTCTGGCGTGAAGTATTCCCCTTTTTTGTTTGTGTGAGCCTGTCTCCAAAGTAAATGCCGGCCTGGCCCTGCTAAGATTCTTCCCCTTCTTCTTTGGACTGACCGTCCTCTGAAGGCTTCTTCCCAGATGCAATCAAAGCCTCTTCATGCAACTGCTTCTTTAGCAGTCGGTAGCCACCGCGAGATAAATTATGGTAAAAAGAATTTAAAGTGGCATTCTTTTGCGATTTTTCACGAATTGCCTAGAGAAAAATATAATGAAAAATGTAAAGCCATAAACTGAGCAATTTCAAATATCCAAAAACAAGAAGGAAATGAATTTCAAAAACCCACCTACCATTCTTCTGTTTCGCGGCTAGCCTTGAACTTAATCCATGTCTCCCTAGGGAGATATTTATATTCAAGGCATAGGTCCTCACCCTTTAAGTCATCATTTACATATCTACCTAAAAAGGATTTCCAATCTTTCCAACGTTTACCGGCATAAGAAATCCACTTGGTTTCGAGTTCTTCAGTTGATTCAAAAACAAATAATGCCTACAGTAAACAATAGAAGTAAAAAATTTTGGTAAATTTGGGTTCATTTGTATGAAAGAAGAAACAAACAATGCATTATAATTTTGTGGAGTACCTGTATTTCCATCCACACTCTCTTCTTGATCTCGTCGGGAATTTTGGGCCATGATGCATATTCCATAATGTCCACTTTGCTCCGGGCCGTGAATGCTACGAATGTAATCCACTTTATATGATAATTTTTAGGCTCATTTTTGGAATCAAACGAAATCGCAAGAGTTTTCCCCTTCATATGCATTTCCAAAAGATCGTTGCAATTTGTAGGCCCTCTACCTCTTTTAGCTCTAGTTTAAGACCCATCTCCATTGCTCTTTCCCTCATCACTATGGTCCTCATTGCGTTTTCTTTTTCGGGCCATTAGCTTACCTTAAACTTCATGTACATACAAAGAGAATTCAAGATAACATATTAGCAATTAAAGAAAAGCTTTAATTTCAAAAACAAGAATGCTTGTAATGTTTAAATATAAAAGGCAATGTACATTTCGCAAACTTCACTCCTAAAAATACTCTCCTTCCCTAAAACAAGAGAAATACTTTGTGCTTTTGCAATAAAGAAGATTTACAATATTGATGCAAAGATAGCCTCACTTTCAATATATTAGTGGCATTCATGACATTAAACCAATGGAGGAACACACCTTCAACTCAACCACAAACCATTACCCTCCTTTCCACTAAAGAAGAAACACTAAATCGCAAAAGGTAAAAGATCTAAGGAGAAGTGATATTTCAAACTCTACATTTATGAAAAAAAATCCCCCTCATCAAGGAGAATGACTCACAAAGCATATTTCACGCTTTTCAAACAAATATAAGGGAAAGCGAAGAGGAGATAGTGATATTTGCAATACACAAGTCCCATTATCCAAATTAAACCAAAGGAGGCCCAAAATATTGGACTTATAAAGGGTACCTTTGATAAAGTACTTCACATTTCACAACCAACAACTAATGAGAACAATCATTAATTTCTACTAAAGGAAAAAGCCAAAATTGAGTGAGGAAGGTAAAAGCTTCAAGGAGGAGTATTTCACTCCTAAAAAATACTCTCCTTCCCTAAAGCAAGAGAAATACTTTGTGATTTTGCAATAAAGAACCTTTGCATTGATGCAAAGATAGCCTCACTTTTAATATATTTGTTGCATTCATGACATTAAACCAAGGGAGGAACACACCTTCAACTCAACCACAAAGCATTACCCTCCTTTCCACTAAAGAAGAAACACTAAATCGCAAAGGGTAAAAGATTTAAGGAGAAGTGATATTTCAAACTCTACATTTATGAAAAAAAATCCCCCTCATCAAGGAGAACGACTCACAAAGCATATTTCACTCTTTTCAAAGGGTACCATTGATAAAGTACTTCACATTTCACAACCAACAACTAATGAGAACAATCATTAATTTCTACTAAAGGAACAAGCCAAAATTGAGTGAGGAAGGTAAAAGCTTCAAGGAGGAGCACTTCACTCGTAAAAAATACTCTCATTCCCTAAAGGTACTTAGTGCTTGTGCAATAAAA
The DNA here is from genome assembly GCA_016801395.1 of Leptodermis oblonga. NCBI lineage: Eukaryota > Viridiplantae > Streptophyta > Magnoliopsida > Gentianales > Rubiaceae > Leptodermis > Leptodermis oblonga. The sequence goes on from CM028760.1 coordinate 39,384,275, forward strand.
ATGCTTCACATTCATGCAAAGATATCTTTACTTTCAACATATAAGGGGCTTTCAAGACATTGAAACAAGGGATCCCCAAAGAAAGAAACCTATAAAGATTAAATTCCACAGAGTGGAATCAACAACAAAGCATTTTCCTCATTATCATTAAAGGAGGAACACTAAATCGACTAAGAACCGAAATCAAACACCAATGTTCTAAAATTAATCAAGCAAAACCGAAATCAACATTTGTGTTTCTCATATTAATGAAGGAAACCCGAATTGAAAGGGTACTTAATTGAAATCCCAATCAAAAACCTAGGTTCTCAACTTATGTAGGACAAAACACGAAATTCAACAACCAAACCAATGCAACCAACAATCAATAAATCCCAAAGCATTCCAATCATTCATCACTAGCATTAAACCCGAAATGAAGATTATATTGTGCACAAAAACCCTAGTGCAATGGGAAGCAATTACAAAATGGAAGGTAACATTGCAAAAGTTTTAAAATGCAAGCAAAGAAGGTGGATAAACCTTTTGTGTGCACTCCTACAACCAAGGCTGAAACTATTGGAGGGGGGAAATGGAAGAAATGTTGGCCGGGGTAGTGAAGCCACACACATTGATCGGCTGCAATGGTCCACGGCGTACGATCGGCCCTTGCTGTAGCCGACGGGAAGTGCGGGAACTGGGTCGAGCTCGCCGGGTTGCGCCGGCGATGAGATAGAACGCGAAGAACCCGAACAGCCGCGAGAGAAGGGAGAGGGAAACAGGGGAGAAGCAGGGGAGAAGAAGGGGAAAAGAATGAGGGAAAGGAAATAAGTCTAAGTTCAAATTTTTTGAACTTAGACCGGCTGGGTGGTTCAACCGTGAACCGCCGTTGAAAGGTTACTTTCTACGGCGGTTCACGGTAGAAAGTTGTTTCAACGGTGGTTCGCGGTTGAACCGCCGTTGAATGTTCTCGGTTTTCTTGAACCGGCATAGAAGAGGGGAAAAAATTGGAGCCAATTCCCGCGCGGGCATATTTTGATATTAAAATTTTTTTTTTCCATTTTCAAAAACTAACCCCACAATTTTGTTAATATAATATTACATACCCAATTTACATTATATTTATTAATTATGTACACAAGCTCGACTTTTATGAACCATTTCATAATTAAATTTCAAATTTTCCATTGAACCATTTGCATTTAAATTTCGCGTGCTATTACACAATAATTATAGGTGAAAGATAAAAATTAATAAATTTCGTAAATTTACATGTAAGCGTCGATAAAGTAATAAGCTTCATTATCTTCCCTAAAATTTCTACTTTTTTGACTTGGGCGAACGGGATAAAATAATCAAATCCATAAATGCATTAGGTACGTAGTATAAGAAAAATTTATGGTTAAGTGACCGAAAAAAAATTAAATACTTACTGGATTTCATTACCTTACATACATATATATATATATATATATATAAACATCTTCCTCTTTTCTCCTTTCCCCTCTTGTACATACATCATCCAACTCTCTCCTCTCTGCTATCTTTTGTAAATTTCCACTACATATATAAAATGTTTTCATTTGAAGAATTGAAGACTTGAAGACAACTTTATAAGTAAGTCTTATATATATATATATACATATATATATATATTTGCAATTACGATAATATTAATCAAATATGTCTAGTGAAATACATTAAATTTAGTATGCTGCAAAATATAGTGTATTTTATTTACTTGCACCGGTTTATCATGATTAAATTGCATATACAATATTACAAGGGAATGTTGGGAGAATCAGGGGAACTGTGAGGAAATTAGATATTATACCAAAATCGTAAACCCTAAAACCTAAAACCTAAACCCTAAACCCTAGGCCAACAAATTTGAATTTAGACCGTCGCTTTATTCTACGGCGGTTCAAAAATAAACCGCTGTAGAAAAAACTTTCTACGTAGAAAATACTTTCTACAGCGGTTCAAAATGAACCGCTGTAGAAAGCAACCTTTCTATGGCGGGTTCAAAATGAACCGCCGTTGAAAGTTGATTCTACAGCGGTTCTCGGTTGAACCGCCGTAGAAAAGTAGTTTCACTTGGAGCCAATTCCCGCGCACGCATAAATTTTCTATTTTTATATCATTTTCTGAACCCTAAACCCTAAACCCTCCTCCCTATTAAGTTTTTTTATCCCATTTTCATAAATTAACCCCAAAACTTTGTACATATAATATTACATACCCAATTTACATTGTATTTATTAATTACAGAAGCTCGCCTTTTATTAAACATTTAATAAGTACATTTCAAATTTTCCCGTGCACCAATATTCCACCGAAAAATTTCATGTACTATTACACAATAATTTTAGGTATAAGTTAAAATTAGTAAATTTCGTAAAATTACATGTAAGCTGTGATAAAGTAATGAGCTTCATTATCAGACCTAAATTTTCCGCATTCTCGACTTGGGCGAACGGAAGAAAACAGTTTCAAATCGATAAATATATGCATTATGTACGTAGTATAAGAAAAATTAATGCTTAAGGGCCCAATTAAAAAAAAAAGAAATACTTACTGGATTTCATGACCTTATATATATATATATATATATATATATATATAAATATATTTGGACTTACGGATGATAACAGTAATCAATTATGTATAGTGAAATACATTAAATTGAGTGTGTTGCAAAATATAATGTATTTTATTTACTTGCACCGGTTGATCGTTATGAAATTGCATATCCAATATTACAGGGGAATGCAGGGGAGAAGCAGGGGAAATGTTTAGGGACTATGCTTCATAAAATGAAATAAAAATAGAAATTTATGCGCGTGCGGGAATTGGCTGCAATTTCCACTTTTCTACGGCGGTTCATAAACAAACCGCCGTAGAAAGTCATCTTTCTACGGCGGTTTCAATTTGAACCGCCGGAGAAAGTATTTTCTACGGCGGTTCTTCATTGAACCGCCGTAGAAAGTGTTTTCTACGGCGGTTGTTTTTGAACCGCCGTAGAAAAGTGGAAACAAATTCAGCCAATTAATTCCCGCGCGCGCATAAATTTCTATTTTTATTTCATTTTATGAAGCATAGACCCTATACATTTCTAGTTTTTTCATGTTCATAAATTAACCCCAAAACTTTGTACATATAATATTGCATACCCAATTTACATTATATTTATTAATTATGTTATCAAGACTTGTATGAAAAATGCTTTACTAAATATATTTCTAATTTTTCCATGCAACATTCCACCGAACCATTCAGGTACTATTACACAATAATTTTAGGTAAACGCGCAAAATTTAGTTTATTTGTTCTTAAATAATTATATCTATTTTAATAATTAAAGGCAAGTAATAATTACAATGATGTTAAGGTAAAATAAAAATAGGTTGAATAATCTTTATAAAATAATAAAGCATTATTAATCGATAAACGAATAATTAATTCATTTAGCGGTCAATACCCAACCTCGCTAAATTAATATCTTTTTTCCGAGGCACAGACAAGTAATTTATGAAGAGTTAAATATAAAATCAAAACAAAAATCATTGTATAGCTTCCCCTGTAAATTTTACCAAAAGTACTACTCTTGGAAAAAAAAATAAAAAATACATGAGACATTTATTCATAAATGAAAAACAAGGAAATCATTTTGCCAGAAAATTCGACAAAGTCTCCCCTATAAATGTAACATACTCCCTGTCAAGGATATGCACATACTTAAATACTTTATTAAGATTCCAACTACTTCAAATTTCACGGAATTCAGTTTCAAATCAATTCAGACAAAATCTCCCCTGCTTGTTTTTGACCAAAACACTTTGGCATCATAACATCAACACAGAAGCTTCACACAATTTCCAACAATAACATATTCATTTATAAACATTTAGCTATATGAAGTCCCTGGAAATTTTATCCCTTGCTTGCGCGGCTTCATCCAAGTTGTGACCTGTTTCAATCAGACAGTACGAAGGATAAAAATAAATGTTGTTATAAAATTATGTCCACCTCGTTTAATTAAAATCAAAGAAACATATACGATTACACACACACACACATACACACCCACAGAAAAAAATTTAATAAAAACAAACAATATACCTGAAAATGATTCTTAACTTATTCTCTTTCTCTTATGGGACACTTGATCCTCAAACCATAATCATTCGCTGTGGTCATCACGAAGTATGTATTTATCAAGTTCCCTATCTTCTTCATCTGCTCTCGATTCAGGTAACCCACTAGATAAAGGGCCCGCCTCATAAAGCCCTTCTTCTGTATCAATCCCTTCCACTCCGTGATGTTGTTTACCCTGAAGAACAACAGACCAATGTTCGTCACAAGGATCGGTGATATAAAAAACTTGATTCTCCTGCGATGCAAGTATAAATGGTTCCCCCTTGAAACCCTCTCGATTAAGGTCCACCAAGGTAAAACCCAATGGATCATCAGTTCGAACCCCATTATTGTTATCAACCCATTTGCAGCGAAATACAGCTACTTTGAAACAAACATAGTCAAGCTCCCAAATATCTTCGATCACCCCATAATATGCCATGCTTGCATACAATGGATTTTTATCCTTCCTGCTAGAAACATGTAAAGCCTCCAAGATTAATGTAACACCATTGTTTTGTGCCGTACTCTTCTCATCTTGTCTCTTAGTAGTAAATGAATATCCATTTATGTCATAGCATGAAAATGCTCGTACCGCAGGGCTGGGCATAAACGCCAACCATTTCAATGTCTCCGAAACGTCTTTTCCCATGACAGCATTACCAAACCAATAGACAATTGTCCGAATATGTTCATTGAGCACACGTTGATCCGTCCAAGCAGGATAAGACGTTCTTATTGAACGGATATGGTCTGTCACATAGGGCGCAACTTCTTCAGAATTGCGCAGTATGTAGAGATGCGCCTTCATCAATTCAACATTAGACGGCAAAAACATTTTTCCTCCCCTTGTGCCCATACCTGTAATCCTCCCATCGTGCCGATTCTTAGATATTCCAATGGATGCGGTATCGGCCAAGTACTCAGTGCAAAACTCAATTACCTCCTCAGCTATATAACCTTCAACAATACTAGCATCAGGACGATAACGATTCTTAACATACCCCTTAAATACTTTCATATATCGCTCGAATGGGTACATCCATTGCAAATGAACATGCTCGCAGATTTTTATCTCTCTAATTAAATGAATCACCAAATGCACCATAATATCAAAGAAGGCGGGTGAAAAATACATTTCTAATTGACAAAGAACAACAGTTATTTCATCTTGTAACTGATCAAGTCTTTCGCGGGCGATAACCTTGCTACATATAGCATTGAAGAAGAAACAAAGTCTTGTTATACTAGACTTAACATGCTTGGGCAGTATCGAGCGAATAGCTACAGGCAACAATTGTTGCATTAAGGCATGACAATCATGAGACTTCAAACCAACCAGTTTTAAATCTTTCATGGAAACAAGTCTGCTTACATTTGAAGAATATCCGGATGGAACTTTGATGCTACGCAAACTTGAACACAGTTGTTTTTTCTCTTTTCTGGACAAAGTGTGACAGGCAGGGGGTAGATATGTGCGTTGTCCTCGAGCTACCGGTGCTAAATTTGCTCTTATGTTCATATCAACCATATCAAGTCTCGCGTTATAACCATCCTTAGTTTTACCAGGGATGTTCAAGAGCGTACCTAACAGGCTTTCACAAATATTTTTCTCAATATGCATAATGTCAAGACAATGTCTGACTTCCAAGTTCTCCCAGTATGAAAGTTCAAAAAATATGAATTTTTTCTTCCAACAACCTGTATCATTATTGCCGGACTCCGAAGTTTTACCAAACTCCACATTAATGTCCGTCACACGAGCTTTCACCTCTGGCCCGCTCAAGGGTTCTGGAGCTTTTCTGAACTCTTGAAATCCATTGAATGCTCTTTTCATACGGCGATACGGATGAGTCTCGGGAAGAAATCTGCGATGCCCAAGGTACACTGTCTTTCTCCCATGTGCAAGCTGACAAAAATCTGTACTCTGCTCACATATTGGACATGCTTTATGCCCTTTAACAGAGTACCCAGACAAGTTTCCATAAGCAGAAAAATCATTAATGGTACAGAACAACATGGCACGTAATGTGAACATTTCTTCACGGTATGCATCAAACACAGGTGCGCCTTCATCCCATAACTTTTTCAAGTCTTCAATAAGAGGAGAAAGATGATGTCATTTTCTGGTTGCCGTGGGCCTGAAATCATTAGAGACATAAGTATGTACTTGCGCTTCATACACAAGTAAGGCGGCAAATTGTAAATAACCAACATCACCGGCCATGAGCTATGTGTGCTACTCAGACTGCCAAACAGGTTCATTCCATCAGTACACAAACCAAGCCTCAAATTTCTGGCTTCTCCCCCAAAAGAAGGATACATTGAATCAATTTTTTTCCACTGATCTGAGTCTGATGTATGCATTATCACCTTGTCATCATCACTGGGAATACACCGATCTGAATGCCATGTCATTAGTTTTGCATCTTTTTCATTAGCGAACAACCGTTTAAATCTCGGTATTATAGGAAGATACCACAGAACCTTAGCCGGCGACCCCTTCTTTTGCGCATCAGAACTGTCTTCAACCTCATCACAGAGCTGCTTGTTTTTGTATCGTGGAGTTTTACACTTAGGACGAAGCAATAAATCCTTATACTCATTCCTGTAGAGGTCGCAATCATTTGGGCAAGCGTGGATCTTCTTATACTCCATACCCATTGGACACAATATTTTTTTGCCTCGTAAATTCGATCTGGAAGTTCATTATCTTCTGGGAGCATATCTTTCAATACCCTCAATAAGGCTGTAAAACTAGTATCTGACCACCCATTTTCCGCTTTCAAATTAAACAACTTCAAAACACTAGACAATCGTGTATATTTAGTGCAACCCTTGTATAGAGGCTTCTCATTGTCACCCAAAATGGAAGCAAGAACTTCCGGTTTATCAGCAAAATCCTCGGCCACATCCTCAATCATGGCATCTAATCGATCTCTAGTAATCGCATCATCTCCTTTTGCATGAGATTTTCTTTGCTCAGGTAAACCATCAATACTTTCACCATGCCAAATCCACAGTTTATAAGAAGGATCAAATCCGTGCCGATATAAATGGAATCTTATTGTATCTGAGTTATCAAACCGCGCACCATTTTTACAAGCTTTGCACGGACAATGGACGTACTTTGTATTCTTATAAGCAAATTGAATGAAATTCTCAACTTCTTTCGCATAAGAATCGGAGGTCCGATCACCATACAACAAGATATTTCGATCCATGTGTAACTAACACCTTGAAATAATTCAACAAATACCAAATAATAATTCAACAAACAATGTACAATTAAAGTATCAAGTTGCATGTTTGTCTTAGCACATGTCATACTAATATTACTTATATAATCAAAACTACTATAATACCTCAATGATGAAAAATAATGCATAAACAACACATGCGCAATAGACATAATCAAACGAAGAAGAACCCATAAGTTTTTCATTTATGCATTTCGTCAAACACATGAAATGCATAAAAAATAATAGACACTCTAAGTAGTGCTAATTATATGAACATCCTCCATTAAAAATCAAAAACTATAAATCAAATCACATCACCAAGAAACTACATAGTATAACTAAATAGGGTTCCACAATACTAAGGTTCACCATATACATGGATTGCAACTTTAATTTTCAGCCCTCTATCATAAATAAAATAAATTCTATATACACATATCTAAAGTACAAGCATAAGCAATTACTGAGAAATTTTAGAAGTTTCTAACCATAAGGTGGTAAATTTTAGCTCCAAATGACGATTCTTTACATCAAACGTGCAAAACCGTAGTAGAAATTTGGAGAAGAACACTTTCGGCCGCGATATGGAGATACACGTTGTTATTTAGGGTTAAATACGTCAATATAACGGTGGTTGTAATCAAACCGCCGTAGAAAGGACCTTCTACGGCGATTAATTGTTAAACCGCCGTAGAAAGTGGGCTTTCTACGGCGGTTGGAAGGTAACCGCCGTAGAAAGTATGGACTTTCTACGGCAGTTTGCTTTAAACCGCCGTAGAAAGTCCACTTTCTACGGCGGTTAACAATTAACCGCCGTAGAAGGTCTCTTTCTATGGCGGTTTATCCCAACCGCCGTAGAAAGTCCTTATTTCTTTTACAACGGCGGTTTTCTATTTTCCGCCGTTAATCCGCAGCCGTTAAAGCTCTATTTTGTAGTAGTGACTTCAACAGCTGAACTTGATACACATGTTTTCTTTCAATACTTTTTGTTTTAACGTAATTGTGATATTTTAGGAGTTAAAGTTGATACATGTGTTTTTATCCCTGTATTATTTTAACATGCAAACAATACTTCAGAGGGTAAATTAAACTAAATACTTCAGCAACTAAAAATGCTATTGAAAACACACGATATTTATTGTTTGGATTAGTGGTGAATCCAAAAACTACGTTTTAAAATTTTTGGAGGGGTCCAATATACATATAAACCTTTTTTTGAGAGTTAAATTGATAAGGCAAATTTTTGTGATGGAATTTGTTAGAAGCTTGAGGGCTTTTTAGACATTTTTTGCACTTATGTGGTCTTTTTATTGCATTTATTTAGTAAATGAGCACTTGTGAATGTGAGGAGCAGTTTTGGCTGGGATTGGTCTATATAGAGATAGAATCGGAGCAGATGTGTGATTCCAATTCTCACGATTAAAAAGAGAGCAACAGCGGTTGTTGAAGAGCAGTTTGAAGGAGCAATCGAAGAGGATCAGGATCGCGATGAGAGGGAGTTTCAATCTGGACGAAGGAACTCCCCAAAGGCTTGAAAAGAAACCTCCGACGGTTGAAGCAAGTGGAGAGACACAAGCGTCGGAGAAGTTGGAGAAGCAGTTCTTCATGGCTGCAGTTTATTTTCTTTTTGCTTATAAATATTAGATAAGGGAAGGGCAAAAAGGGTGGGGGGGGGGGGAGGGGGGGCTGGACGTCTTAAGCATATGGTTTTGTCCATGCCCATAGATTAGTTTTATTTTATGTTTTCTTTCCATTCTAAATAGTAGGGAATGCAATTTCTTATCTTTTCTTTGTGTCTTTTATTTGATTCTAATTCAAGCATGCATAGTTCTGTACTGTTATTTTCTTTAATTATTTTAGTAATTAGATTAGTTTATTCGGCAAGTAAATGATGTAGCATTGATTTAAGTATGTTCGTGAGACCTAAATATTTTTCCAGTTTATGAATGGAAGTTCGTGGTATTCTCTATGATAGTTCAAGTATTATGTCAGGTTTTCTTAGGTCTTGATCAAACATAAGTTAAACTGCAATAATGGAAAACCAATCGGATAAATCGAGGCGTCATCTTTGAATCCGATCAGTGGTAAGACTACCTTCAGGTAAGGAGAATAATAGGGTAGTCGAATGGCCTTGCGTCAGAGTCTTTTGGCTAAAATCAGGTTCCCTTCTTTCTTAATGTTGTTAGTTAGTTAACCTAGTAGAGCGTCTCTCTAGGTCACTAGCTAATTAAGAGATTAGTTAGAGATGCGTCATCCTAACGATCGAAAAAATAAAAGGGAATGAGGTTATGCATGTGCTCGTTGCCGGTAACTATAACTGATTGATTTTTGTTTGTAAACATATCATTGAATCAATGAACGAACGGGTTAAATTGGTGTGGATTCATTTGTTGCCGAAATATTTATTTATTTGTTTTTATTATTATTTTAGTTTCTTTAGTTTTTCGCATTTTAATCATGATCCAATTATTTCCCAAACATGTGTTTAATTAACTGAAAGAATGAATTAATCCTGTTCCCTGAGGAGACGACCTTACTCACTACTGTGCTGATTTGAGTAGGTTTTATTTTTGTGTAAAAAATGACTCACCAAAATTGGCGCCGTTGCCGGGGGAATGGCAAAAGCATTAAAATTTTCTTTCAGTTGATTTGTTCTTTTACTTGGTGTATGTCCTGATCATCTCACATTGTTTGATTGATTGATGCAGAAAGTGAGTTGACTATGCAGAGAATGAGAAAATGAACAAAGGGAGCACACCAAGTTTCAACTTTTGGTATTACAGAAAATGTGTCGCAAGGCCATTCAGAACTTGTACCAGAAGAAATTCCCACCACGGCAGATAATGAAGCCATGGCTTTGCTGAATGATATTTTGGTCAAAATCGTACGTTTGAAGATTTTTCTTTTCTGATAATGATTTTCATCCTTCATGCATAATCCTCCATGCCTCTATGTCGATTTTGAATTGGAATATTCTTACTTCTCTTTGAGGTGTAGGCATGTCACTGTTATTCAAAGGATACTGATTCCTAATACAGGTTTACTTCTCATGCCATGTAAGTTCAGATCTCGTTGGTTTGAACCCTTTGTGGTGGCATCTGTATGCCCATACGGAACCATGAAAATCAAAAGCTCTGAAAATAGAAATCTGTAGGCACGGTCTGGCCAAAGACCGAAAAGAAAGGCACTAGTTGGAAGGTTCTATGCCATTTACCGGCAGTTCCCACATTAAGAGAGCAATTTCGGAGTGCAATCCTACTTTCATGGGCACCCCTATAAGGGCGACCATTTCTTTTTCGTTTTCTTTTTCTTTTTGTTGTTGTTTTGTTTTTTTTCGTCTTCTTGTTGTGTGCAACTGTGTGTCGTTGTATATCTGTGTTATTGTGATTTGTTCTGTTTTGTGTTTGTGTTGTTCCTTCACCTTAGTTCTTGCATCTGGGAAGATGCAATTTCTAAGTGTGGGGGGAATTTGTCAGTTTTTCTTGTGTTTTGTGAAAATTGTTGTTGAGCCTGTAATGAATGTTCAAATCTGTGAATTGGTTGTTTATTTCGGTGGAATTGATTGGAACTGGTTGGACGGTAATAGGAAAGTCATCCATTTGGAAAGAACCATTTTCTGAATTCTCTTGCATAAGTTTGTAGAGGATGAATGCGGTAGGATAGTTAATTAACCCCACTGAAATAAGGTTTTGAGCTAGAGTGAAGGATTTCCACATTCCTCTCTTTGTTGAGTGAATCACATGTATGTTGAATTTGGGCTAGATTTGAATATTTTTGGGTGGAATTATGTGCAGGACGATTAAGGCATCTAGGATTAACTCATGTGGCTTTCTTTTCTTATCCTACCTTTGTGTTATTCCTTAGAATTCCTTTTGAAACCTGCAACTTATTCTTCAAATTAGCTTTAGAAATATTCACCTTGAACTTGTTTTGGCTTTCTTTTGGCACCCCCAGATGCATGCAATGAGTTGTGTTGATTTGTATAATGTTTTCCTTTGGGTTGTAAGTTTGAGCATCCAGTTATGAGTTGAATATGTAATAGGTGAAGGCGAAGATGTGCTGTGAATAGGAAGCCTATGATGTGATGAAATTGGAAAAAAAATTTGCATGGCTTGCCTTTAATGTTTTGTTTTGAATAAGTTGAGATGGCTGAAGTGTTAGCCGAAATTTTTGTTAAGTGCATTGCGGTACTAGTTGGTTTCAAGAGTGTCCTTTCTCACAAAAAACAAGAGATACTAAAAAGAGAGAAAGTGCAGCACTCAAATTCTATTGGTAAGCACTGATATTGTTGTTCTGTGAAGTTTAATTGCCTTCCGAAGGGCCATACTGATGTTGTTTCAAGTAAGGAATTAACTCTTGTGTCTCTTGCACGTTTTCTGGGTTTTAAGCCTAAAAGTTACCTCCATCCTACCCTGATTAAATTCCAGAGCCCCACTACAACCCTCATTAAGGCTTGTTTTTTCTTGCATATAATTTTACCTTATTTAGGTTGAATTTATGTGGTTCAAGTGATGTGATTATGAGAGTATCAAAGTAGAGGTAGGGAGTGATTGAGTGTGTCCTGTAAGGAATAGCTATCCTACTTATTTTGATGCAAATGAAGGGTAGTGATGCTGTGGTTTGATTCAAATAGATGGAAAATGGTAAGAGGTTGTTGTTCCATTCAAGTCCTATGGGGAAATCACTTTGTTATAAGATTTGTTTGTTCGTGAATGGCTGTTGTGGTTTATTTCTGTTTGTTTTAGTGTTTGTGATTGTTCAAGTGTTCTTGTTGCTGTTCTTCGTGGGGACTGGATGAATATTTACTTGAGGGCAAGTAAGATCGAAGTGTGGGGGAGTTGATAAGGCAGATTTTTGTGATATAATTTGTTACAAGCTTGAGGTTTTTTTAGATATTTTCTGCACTTATGTGGTCTTTTTACTACAGTTATTTAGTAAAGGAGCAGATGTGAACGTGAGGAGCAGTTTTGACTGGGATTGGTTTAGAGATAGAATCGGAGCAGATGTGGGATTCCAATTATCACAATTAAAAAGAGAGCAAGAGCGGTTGTTGAAGAGCAGTTCGAAGGAGCAACCGAAGAGGATCAGGATCACGATGAGAGGGAGTTTCAATCTGGAAGAAGGAACTACCCAAAGGCTTGAAAAGAAACCTTCGACGGTTGAAGGAAGTGGAGAGACACAAGCTTCGGAGAAGTTGGAGAAGCAGTTCTTCATGGCTGCAGTTTATTTTCTTTCTGATTATAAATATTAGAAGAGGGGAGACCCGGGGGGGGGGGGGTGGTGCTGGACGTCTTAAGCATTTGGTTTCATCCATGCCTGTAGATTAGTTTGATTTTATGTTTTCTTTCCATTCTGAATAGTAGGGAATGCAATTTCTTCTTTTTTCTTTGTCTTTTATTTGATTCTGATTCAAGCATGCATAGTTCTGTACTATTCTTTTCTTTAATTATTTTTAATAATTAGATTAGTTTATTCGGCAAGTAAATGATGGAGCACTGATTTAAGTATGTTCGTGAGACCTAAATATTTTTCCAGTTTATGAATGGAAGTTCATGTTATTCTCTATGATAGTTCAAGCATTATGTCAGGTTTCTTAGGTCTTGATCAAACTTAAGTTAAACTACAATAATGGAAAACCAATCGGATAAATTAAGGCGTCCTCTTTGAGTCCGATCAGTGATAAGACTACCTTCAGGTAGGGAGAATAATAGGGTAGTCGAATGGCCCTGCATCAGAGTCTTTTGGCTAAAATCAGGTTCCCTTCTTTCTTAATGCTGTTATTTGGTTAACCTAGTAGAGCATCTCTCTAGGTTACTAGCTAATTAGGAGATTAGTTAGAGATGCGTCATCCTAGCGATCGGAAAAATAAGAGGGAATGAGGTTATGCATGTGCTCGTCGTCGGTAACCTTAACTGATTGATTTCTGTTTGTAAACATATTATTGAGTCAATGAACGAACTGGTTAAATTGGTGTGGATTCATTTGTTGCCGGAATATTTATTTATTTGTTTTTATTATTATTTTAGTTTCTTTAGTTTCATTTTAATCTTGGTCCAATTCTCTCCCAAACATGTGTTTAATTAACTGAAAGAATGAATTAATCCCGTTCCTTGACGAGACGACCTTACTCACCACTGTGCTGATTTGAGTAGGTTTTATTTTGGTGTAAAAAACGACTCACCATAAATACGTTGTGAAAAAAAAATAATAGAAAAATATACCTTAGTAATAAGTACAGGAGAGGGTTGGAGGGGTCCGGAGACCACCCCACCCCCTGGCTACACCCCTGGTTTGGACATACATTTGATATTTCAAAGGCTAAATTCAATATTTAAACACCTATAAACAATACATGTATTTTGAAAACACGTGATACTCGTTTTTTTAACATATACGTGATACTTCAAATGCTAAACTGAACTTTTCAACACCTAAAAATAGTAAGCATTTTTTAAATATACACAATAGTTATAGTTTTAACCTAATTACAATACTTCAAATCCAAAATTGATACACGGATGGTTAGACCGTCAAGAAAATATTCGATATTTTAGAAAATCCATAGTAATACGGTATTTATAGTTTTGCTAAACCATATGGGGTGCATAAATTGTGAACATGGATAAAAAGAAAGTGAAGAAATTAAAGGGGAAGGGTTAAGGTGTAATTCCGGCTATCAAATTGCAAATTTTATCACTAAGTTTAATGGGAACCAAGGGGTGGTGCTGTGACTGTACAAGATTTGTTTCCATCTATCTTCATGAGGTCGAAACTATGGGGAAAATTATATGTCACAGAAAATATTCGGTTTGTATCAACTTCTGGAACAACAAATAAATAAATAAATTATAAGAGAGTTTTCTGTCAGACGAACTAACTGTTAGACGCTTGATACATCAAAGGTGATCATGGACGGGGAGGGTTGGACCCTTCCAAACCCCACATTCGCCCTTATTTATAGTTTCTTTTAATAAATTTTTTTCTTAGCTTCGCCACTGAAGGTGATACGCAATACATTAGAGGTTAATCTCAACACGCAATAAATCAAAAACTAAACTCATAACTGTAAGATATGAGCAGTTAAACGCAACACATGCACTACACCAAAATCTCCCTTAGGAGGCGGGTGCTGCCCCAAAATCTCCCTTAGGAGGCGGGTCCTAAGGGGCAGCACCCGCCTCCAGTGCGGGCGCCTCCCTTTGGAGGTGCCCGCACCCGCCTCCCCTTTTGGGGGTTATTGGAGGCGGGTGCATTCCAATAACAATTATTGGAGGCGGGTGCATATTATAACCATTAAACATAATGGTTATTGGAGGCGGGTGCATGTTGCACCCGCCTCCATTAATTGTTAAACTGCACCCGCCTCCAATAACCCCTCGTAAAAAAATTTTAATTTCTTTTTTTTTTTCACTTTATGGCTTTAGTGGGAATCGAACTCGCGCCTGGAGTTTCACTTGACTCTTGCACATTAAATTTATCACTACGCTACATATACTTATGTATTTAATATTAAAATCGAAAGTATATATTTCTTCTAAAACTTGTGATTTTTATTATCTACTAATTTTTCGCTTCGCTAGAATCTCGATAAATTTTCAAAATTATTTTCAACAATCCAAAACAAAGACAATTTTTGATCTAGTATTGAAAATTAAAAAAAAATTGTTTTCGTGTTTTGAAATTGGAGGCGGGTTTTGGGTTCACCCGCCTCCAATTAGGGAGACAATTGGAGGCGGGTGATACCTTCACCCGCCTCCAGTAAGCTGCTCCTATTGCCTCCCTAATTGGAGGCGGGTGATGCTCCAGTAAGCTGTTAGCTTACTGGAGGCGGGTGAAGGTATCACCCGCCTCCAATTAGGGAGGCAATTTGAGGCAGGTGACCCCTTCACCCGCCTCCAAATTCTATTTAGCCACCTTTAGAGGCGGGTATTTGTACACCCGCCTTCAAAGGGGCGCCTCCTTTGAGCATTTCTGTAGTAGTGATGATACATTATAAGTTAAACTCGATCCCCGATTCATCAACTGAACATAATATATCATAGGTTAAATTCAATACGCGATACATCAGAGGCTTAATTCTATACGCGATACATTAGAGACTAATCTCATAACTATAATACATCAGCAGTGACACTTAATATGTGTGATAAAACATAGGCGAAACCCGATATGCGATGCATCAGCTAAACTTTATAAATCAGATGCTAAACTCAATATGTGATATAATAAAAGTGTAACTCGGTACACGTGTTTTCATAACACAACTATACTCAATATTCGAGTTTTTATCAAAGGCAAGATTTGATACTCGTATGGTCAACCCGTCTTTATACAAGTTTTTTTTTCTTCCATATAATCGTTGGCCATGAAATTAAGAACATAGGATAAGTTTGGTTTTTCTGAAAGATAAAAGTCCTAATCAATGTAGGAAAATGGAAAAAAAAAAAAAAAAAAAAAAAGAGAATGTACTAGATCTCAGCGTTTTCCATATAACTTTCAAGAGTCATCATCGACGTTGAAATTTCAGGGATAAATATATGTTTCGGAACATATTCGGTTAAAGAAAAGACTCATTGGCCATGAAATTCAAAGCAGAAGATAAGCTTGATTTTGTGGACTGAATTTTTTAAATAATTATTTCATGAATTTTCAGAGATAAACCATAAAAATCTTTATCACTTTTATTAGTGTGGAAATAAAAAATATAGGAGTAGCAACAACAGCAAAGGGTTTGATTTTCAATTGCACAAACAAAAGAAAATTGAGGGTATATATGGGGTCGAGCCGAATTTTGATGTGTTTAAAATTTGTTCGTTTATTTGTAGAATTTAAAATTCCATTTATATAAATAAGTGTGCTCAAGTGGAGTTTTAACTAAATAGATACAGACTCAAGTAATGTTTGTGTTAATCAGAGATATTGGAGATTAAATTTCTCTATTTATCTCCGAAACGTGACATTTTAAGGGCCTTTTCACTTCGTGAAGTTTGTATTAAATTACCCGTACAATTTATTGACAACTTCCGACAATGGTACGGTTGCTTCAATGCAGAAGTAATTAGCACACAAATAATAAGGTAAACATTTGTTTAAGAAAAAAGACGCAATAATTAAGCAAATTAATTTAGCATATAATATTCATTTGGTTTCATTAGAAGAGTTCACTTTAATGACTAATCCATAAACTACATTTTAAAGGAGGGGTCCATATACATATAAACTTTTTTTTGGACATTTAAAAACATTATAAAAGAAAAAATTAATAGAAAAATATACACTAATAATAAGCGTGCAGGAGAGGATTAGAGGGATCTGCGGACCACCCCACCCCGCCCCCCCCCTCCCCTACCCCGGGCTCTGCCCCTAGTTCACTTTAAAGTGAACTCTAAAACATTATTACAATGTGGGCTTTGCTCATGGAATGGAGGAACTACAATATATACACACAACACACACACACACATAAGATACAAGTAAAATATCAGTAATTAAACTCGATAAATAAAAGATACACAATGCATCATAATCATATGCTATACGCAATATATTAGAGACTATTAGCGATTCTTTTTAAAATTTCTTTTTAAAAAAACAGGCAATACATCAGCAGTTAAACTCGTTACATCAGATGATACAGTGATGCGCAATACATAAAAGATTATATGCGATAACATATATTTCATAATATACAGGCCGACGATACTCTTAACACTAAACTCGATACTCACATCTTTAAACAAAAGTATCACATGTTTATTGAGAAAAGAAACATGGACTGCCCGTCGGATACAATTTTTGCCTTACTTTAGTTGTAATAGGTAGTCAATCCAACACAAATCTTAATTGATTAGCCTCTAATCACATGGATACAACTGCTTGAGTTCTTTCTCCGGGACGACGTATTCCCCGTCGACGCCATCCATCTCAAAGTTCATGACGAGTAGGTTAAGTCGCATCCACGCTTTCCGGCACACATTAGCTGGAGGTAAGATGAATGTTTGAAACAAAGTCCTCCATATCCAATATATCATTGTTCCGATCTCAAAATACTTTATCGATCCCTGTGACAAACCACTTCTTTTCATAGGTTAATTTTGAATATAGTTGATCAAATGTGGAATTAATTATACTTCTTTTTGTCCTATAAAATGGAATAAGATATCTACTTACATTTGAACTTTTGTTTATACTTTTAATTTTGTTTTATAAAAGAAAAATTATGAACCACGAATAAATATATGATTAAGAGGGTTAAAATAAAGGAAAGTATTATTTTCAAAACATTTACAAGCCATAGCCATAAGGTTCATATATGATCTCGTGGTTACAAAAGTTTTCTATTTTCCACCATCCAAACCCACTCCAAAATTAAACACTTTTTTTAATAGCAAGAAAAAGGTTTAAAATAAAACTTTTTAAAAAAAACAAAAGGTGTGATTACTAATTAAACCATGTATTTTAAACTAATTATTCTCTATGTTTCACTAGAAAAAGTCCAATTTAAAATTATATCTCATGATTTATAAACAGTTGCATTATTGGATAGTTTTAGTGGAACAGCAAAAGTATATTATAAAGGAAGTGAAGAGAGTTTAGCAAAAAATTTGAAACTACTGAAGTTCTATGAAATGGTTCGAGGGATTCTTTAAATAGTTATGTACAACGTCTTTGTTTATGTTTAATTTTTATGATAAAATATAAAAAGTTATATATTTAACAATTTTATTTGTAAAAATTGCAAATGACATGTGTGTTGTAGTTTGTACCTTACTCTGAAAATTAGATGGCTTTAATTATAATCAATAAAATTTACTCTATTTGAGTTGATTAATCCTCTAAATGATTCAATGCATGCATATATGAGAAAGACTAACGAGTTTTCAAACCGTGGTTTATGCGTTCATTCAGAAAGGTTTGTCCAATCAAATTTTTGCAAATCACCAATAATTAGAATCTCTCAAAAATTGTAATTCCATATCCTCAAATAAGCCCAGAGCAATTAATTCTAGCTAATATTGGAAAGGAAATTGAAATTGAAAATTGAAAATTACCTGTAACAAGAAGGACCACGTGCGTACGTATAAGCAATGAATATGAATGGAGAGTTTATGGCCACTTTAATTCGGCTTTTATGCGAAAATAATTTAGAAAAGAAAATTAATGAAGAAAGAAAGAAATTGGAGGAACCTTCCCTTTATTGTCATCCTTTTATAGGCCTCGCTGCTTTCACCGGACTTCAAATTCCGGATTTCGTTCCAACTTTGTAGCTAAAAGAACGTACAAACTTATATTCGACCGGTCGAACGGTCCGATCACGTGAGTATCAAGTTTACTTTCTAAAATATCGTATGCATGTTATAAAAACACGTATTGCATATACCTTCTGATATATTGCATGTAACACTAAATGTATTGTAGTTATGAGATCGCTTATCGCATAAAAAAAAAATCCTATGATGTATCGTTTAGAGTTTTCGATTTATTAAGTTTAACTGCTCATGTATAGTGGCGAAACTAAAACAACAAGTATTCCATCTGGTGAAGAAAATATGTATATCAATTTTAGGGGTGGAAATATTGTTTATGAAACGGTCCGACCGGAATTAGTACGTACGTACGACATCGTTAGGCTCTATTCTCTTAGTCACTTGGATAAGAAATTTTTTTGTTAGGGAAGAAATTTGTTTTGGAGGGAATTTTTTTTGGGAATTTGTGAAAGAAAGAGAAAAAAAAGTGTAATGATTATGTTTTTTTTTAATTTATGTGAGTGAAGATTTAGAGGAATTTTAAATTTTGAATTGTGAATTTAGTAAAAATGATTTTTTTTGTGTAATATTTTTGAGAAAAAAGTGATACTTTTCCTGAAACTAAATGGAAAAGAACAGAGCCAAGTTTCTTGTTCTTCTTCTGGGCTTCTCTATTTCGTCTGCTTCTTTGCTGTTTGAGTTTCGCAAATTATTTTCCCACCAATAAATAGAAAAAATAAAAAAATCCAGAGTTTATAGACAACTTTGATTTAGTGATGCATATAATTTTGAGGCTTAATTTTCCTTCAAGTTTTTATTCTATCCACTAAAATTTTGTGCTTTATATATATATCATGATGTTAGGGTCAATTGATTTACTATTTTTTCATAGATAAATAATTATTGGTCTAGTATTTATATCTCATAACACACTTTAAAATGTTTATTTTCCATTTCAAATCTCATTTTACTCGTATCTTTAAAATTCTTTATTTTATTTAATGAAGTGGGTAGAAAAGGTAAAATACATTATAAATATAAAAAAAAAAAATTGCTTCTAATTTGTGTGTCCTATTGTAAATTTAGTGATGCAGTGGAAGTTTACTATCAACTAATTTCGTGAAAAACTAAAATGCCTTCTGAATGGTTGTTGAATAGTTTACGATTGCCAGTTAAACGGGTATCCAAAATTCGATGATCCACACAAGAATAGCCAAAATTTAAGGAAATATCAAGCTAGAATTTTATTCAATAAATAAAAAGCTGATTACTACAATAAATGACATGCCATTTGACAGTGAAAAGCCGCTCTAACTAAAAAATAAAGCAAAATTAAAAAATTTGCGCAAAAAAAAAAAAAAGAAGGGAAAATTCACTGAAGCCAACATGAATTGAATTACAAAAGGAAACAAAAATAATGGAAGAAAAAACAGAACCTAAAAGAGAAACTTCAGTCAAAAGATATGAGCAAAACAAAAATGACCACAACGACAAAAAAAACCCATTCGAAGGCTTAAAAGCGTTGTGTGTCATGGCAGACCGATGAGTCTCGTTTATTGGCCAGTTTCCCATCAACCTAGGCCCACGGAACTTCAAAATTCCACAATTCACTTTTGCCAATCCAATCTCTCCATGTATGCCAACGCCAAATCCACATCCTCCGCATGCATCAAATAGCCCCTAAACTCTTAAAATTGCAAATGGCTCTATGTAGTTTTCATTTTTTTAAAACCAGGAATCGATTGGAAATATGACTAAACTAAAGGGTGGTACGTATGATAATATTGACAAAACTAGGAAGGAGATATTAGTAATATTTTCACATTTGAAGGAGGTAAGGGTAATTGATCCTAAATTTTTTATATGGCCTAAATCCTTACACGCACGTAGTCCTCGTGATGGAACAACTCAGACTTTCCCGCAGAAACTTTTATTTTTATGGGTACTCATCATTAAATATTTTTTGTCTCTCTCTCTCTCTCTCTTTTCTTTTTTTTTCTTTTTTTTTATAAGGAAATTATTGACTCTTTATCCTTGTGTTCAATTGAATGAGTCAAACACAATTATTTTAATAAGACGGAAAAAGTATATATTACTATGATTCCTCTTTTTCATATACAGAGTTATATTTTGAATTGTATCTTTTGATTCAAGTGGTTGTATCATGAAACTCTTTCAATGGAACAAAAGTAATAATTTTTCTTCCGTAAATATAGATTTTAAAAAAAGAGTATTAATAGACATCTCAACTAATTCATCACAATTTTTGCATAACAATTCATGTAGCATGCATTCATTGGTCAATTATGTGATATTAATAATTATTTCATAAAAATGTAACCAATAAATGTATGCCGTATGAGTTGTTATACAAAAATTGTGATGAATATTTAAGATGTCGATCATTACTATTTAAAAAGTTTAAAATCAAACCAAAAATATTTTTATACCCTTTGTGTTTCTACGTATTATTAAGTTTTTTAAAATAACAACCACTATAATTGTGTTTCTAATATTGTTAATATTAGAGAACACAATTATTTTAATAAAACGGAAAAAATATATGTTACTCCAATCCCTCTTTCCCATATAAAAAGTTATGTTTTGAGTTGTACCTTTTAACTCATATGTGATTGTATCACGAAACTATTTTACGGAACAGAAGTAATAATTTTTCTTTTGTAAATATATTCATATACCCTTTGTGTTTCCACGTATTATTAAGTTTTTTAAAATAGTGAACGGCTCATTATGTACATATACTTTGCCTCAGTTCACGATTATATACCTATACTTTTTTTTTTAGCCCAAAACATCACTATACTTTCAGAAATGAGTTAGCTAAGTCATTGGAGCTAACAAAACTGTTAACTCTAACGACATGTGCATCTCACACGTTACTTTTAAGGGACAATTTAGTCTCTCTATCGCAATTCCATCTTCTTCTTCCTGACCCATTTTTCTATTATCCTCTAACTTCCTATCCAATTTATCACAATGAAAAAGACAATGAAAGAAATCACTTTTTTAAATATATATAAATAAAAAAAAAAACACACACACACACACACACACATTACCAACGCACAAAGCAAACTAATAACTCAGTAGTTGAAAATTATCTACACTTCCTTACTCAATCATTTTAACAAACTATTTAGACATATCTCGAGCATTCATTATTGCAAGAACAATATAACTAAAAATGAAAATGTGAAATGCCCAGATTAAAACCTAATAAAAATATTGCTGCGTCAGCGAACTCGATTGAGTTATCAATTGCAGCCAAACATGAGGGGAACACAAGTCATTAGGGTAATGACAATCGGTTTGAAAAGTCGAAAGGGGAAATACGTAGCAGAAGGGAAAATTCCAGAAGATAAATTCGTGTTTTTTGCACTTACCGAAGCCAAGGATGAAAAGGGTCTTTGCCGCTGTAATATTTGATCTCTAAAATCAGAGACGAGAAGACATCATCATATTGAGTGCTGTTATTAGACATGATTTCCGTGCAAAGATGCAGAACCTTTTGGGGATTGATTGATCGATTAAGGGTTTTGCAATTCAGAAAACGCCGCTACTACTGGTACAGTCGTCGTGATGATCATCGATGCTGACGTCGTTGTCTAGGACTATAACGAAAGTCTCAGGTGGCAATGACTAGTGTACCCAAGGGTTTGGCCTAGCAGTACATCAAAGGTATGTTAAAATTTTGACTTTGGAGAGACCAGGTTTGAATCCTACAAACTCCTCGGTGCGGTGACGCCATTTTATGTAGGTACAAGCGGAGTTGCAAACATGCGGTCCTCCCCGAATCAACATTTTCCCTCCCCAGGAAAAGACCACACTAGTGCTACCTTCAATATCATGGAATGTACAACTAAGTTATACCCTAAAATACACGTATAATTAATTGAGTCTCACTATGATTGCATGTCTCGTAGCTATAGAGACTTTTCCCTAGTAGTATATACGGTTGCAATTCAGAACGTAACGTATTATATGGGTGATTTCGCGTTTTAAAAATTTAAAGAAGTCACCATTAACTATAATTTAATTTGTTTAATTATTTGTATTAGCTCATATTGTTAATTTTTTAAAAAAATTTTATCTGATTTATATCACGTTTAATTCCTGTCTTGTTAATAACTGTCTTTCTAGGACTGAAAAGAAAAAGAAAAAAAAAACAAAACATCGTACCAACTTGTATTTAAAGTTCTTATGGTACGCCAACAACTTATTTTGAAAGGTAATTACTCAACGAAAAATAATGAAGGGGGAACCTACTTTTGAACCACTAAAAGTACCATGGCTTTATTGCAACAAACATATCTAGTACTGTCTAAAAATTATTATCAAGAAGGAAGAAAAAAATAAAATAAAAATAATAAAACTGATCCTTCAAAACCAGCGCAGCGCAGAAAAACAATTGATTGTTGGAAAAATTGCAAAAGTATTCCACAATCTTTACTTCTGTTTCAAATGTAGTTCATAATCTTTAGTAAGTATCAAATATAGTCCACAATGTATCCGTTTTGTTTCAATTTCAGTCCAAAAGACGTAAATTGGACCAAATTAACGGTAAATGAGTTTGACCGCTAGTCAAAAGCGGTTTTGACCTCTTGAAACCACCCTCAAAGATTGTGGACTACATTTGAAACATAGGTAAAGATCGTTGACTACATTTGAAACATAGGTAAAGATCGTAGACTACATTTGAAACATAGGTAAAGATCGTGGACTACTATTGATTTTTTTTCGAAATTGTTGGTGGGAAATTTTTAGAATTATGAGAATGAGAATTTAGGAAATGAGAAATTGTTGAAATTAAATAGCTTCTTGTTTTCTATAATTTTCTATTTTCAAACTTATGACATTATTTTATTTTTCTACCTTTTTTGTTTCAGTTTTTCTCTATTCATCCTTGTAATTTGTCCCTTTTTTTTTTTTTTAATTTTATACCTTTGTCATTCTTTTTTTTTTTTTTTTTTCTCTCTCTCTACTCTCATTTATTTCTTTATTTTTTCTACCCAACTCTTATTTTCTGTTTTTCTTAAATATTCTTTCACCTTAATTTCTGTGACACCCCAGATTCACTACCTTATATACAAGGGGTAGCTTCACCCGATGTCTACCTAATTTGCACCAGGACTCAGAACATGTTTATCATAAAAAGTATATTCTTTATTAATATATAAAATTTAAAACTTACACAGTCCTATAATATTCTTTAAAACTTATATTTTTACTATTCACAGCTGTGCAATCGGTTTACCCGATTTGGGACTTTTGAAATAAAATAATTTTATGATTTTATAAAATTTTCTAAAGAAAATATTTCTCAACTAAAATTCTTTTTATAAAAATACTCTTATAAGTTTATTAAATATACTTATTATGAATGTTAGGTACAACAACTAAAATAACTAATTTGACACCATTTATTCCACACATATACTTATTAAGTATGAGATAATCGTGGACCACACGTTATTATATTAGTAAGGGTATAAAGAGTAAAAAAATTTAAAAGTTGACTATTCTATTGGAACAAGAAATATTTTTCAAAATAAATTCTTCTGATGGAACAGAGAGAGTAATTAATTTTAAAAAATGCAAACTTGAGATGAATATAATACAATTGTAACATAATTTTTTGTGACTTTGGAAGCTCCTATAATAAGTAAAAGGAATCAAAATTGTCAATATCTTCAAAAGTAAGATAAATGTGTTATTCTTAAATAATATAGAAAAAAAATCAATAGTAGTCCACAATCTTTACTCATGTTTCGAATGTAATCCACAATCTTTGGGGGTGGTTTCAGGAGGTCAAAACTGCTTTTGACTAACAATCAAACTCGTTGACAGTTAATTTGGTCCAATTTTCGTCTTTTGGACTAAAATTGAAACAAGACAGATACATTGTGGATTACAATTAATACTTACTAAAGATTGTGGACTATATTTGAAACATGGGTAAAGATTGTGGACTACTTTTGTAATTTTTCCATTGATTGTTCAATAATGAAGTCCACTATGAAAATTGACATTTTTGAAACCCCATCCACCACAAAAAAATAATAATAATAAAAGATTTTATTTTTGTTCTCCCCCCACCCCACAGGCACCCTCTCTCAAAATGTCACGGGATAAAAAAAACACGTAATTAATTTAGCCTCATATATTACGTATTTAAATATCACATATTGAGCTCATGTATCATATACTTAATTTATATCCTCGTGTATTAAATTTAACATTTATCACGTTGTGCATTGAAGAAAATACATGCATCGATCAAATTTAACTGTCGAAATATTGTAGTCAGACGTGATCAAACGGGAGACTGGTCATTTTTAACTTTCTTTCTTTTCTTATCCCTTTTATCTCTTCGTTTACGAAATATTTGTCAATTTTTCTCATGCATCGACATCCCCCGGAAACAAGAACGTATTGGCCCATAAACGCAACGTGTTGGTGAAAGATAAATCTCTTAGTTTGTCGTTATTTTATGGCAATTTCCTTGTCAATTCACATCATCCAAATATTGCTTATCAAAATAATCAAACTTTTCCTTATGGCCTTACTAGCTAGGTTTTGATACTTTTAAGAGGTAATTGCAAAAAAATTGCTTCAAACTTTGCATTAATTGTGAATTGCTCCTTGAACTTTTAATTTTGATGATTAATCCCTGTTAAACTATCAATTCATTATAATGCAAATTAATGCTGATTTTGTTATTAGTGTATAATAACAATAACAGTTGCAGAATAGACTGAAAACAATAAATGGTGGAAAACTAAAATTCTTCACTTTCTCTATTTATTTCTTACTTTCTATTTCCTTCTTTTTACCTTCCATTCATTTCTTTCTTTCCGTAACTGTATTTCTCACTCCATAGAGTAAACTCTAATTTTGATTTCTTGCATATTAGTGAATAATCATTTTAGTCCTTTATATTTAAAGACAATTATTTTGGTCCTTTATATTTGCAAAATAAAGTTTTTGGTCCCTTACATTTATAATGACAATTTTGATCCCCTTACATTTGTAGAATAAATTTTTTGGTCTCTTAACTAACTCTTGTTATATAATTATTTGGGGTGAATTATCAATACCTCGCCCATACGAATTCTACGATCAATCCCACTGTGTAAATGTAATTTTTTTTCTTGGACAAATGTAATAAGACTCGATCTGTTACATACTAAATTTATAGACTAATTGCTAAATTTTCTAACAATCAAGGAGGTTGACCGTAGAATTTTCAAACCTATGAAACATATTTATAATTAGCGCAATCCTCGGAGGAGGTGGATATAATTAACCTCAAATAATTATGTAGCAAGAGCTAGATAAAGTACTAAAAAATTCATTCTACAAAATGTAAGGGACCAAAAAAGTTATCTCCAAATGTAAAGGTTCAAAAAGTTCATTATGCATATATAAAGGACCAAAAAAGTTATTTTTTAAATGTAACGGACTAAAAAAATTATTCACTAATATGTAAGAGACCAAAATTGGAGTCTACTTTTAATCTTTATCATTCGAGAAATGAATACGAATCGCGTTTGGCGCGCGGGAATAGAATGAGCATCTGATTCCTAAGAATAAAATCCTATGTTTGGTACCTATAGAAATCTGATAATTTTAACTATTATATCTCTAAAAAGCAATTTAAAATTCTTTCAATGAATGATTCATACATTCCCGAACATGAGATACCCCCATTCTCATTCTCATTTTTCGCGCGTCAAACACACTCTAGAGGTATTGGCGTGAGCTTCTCCAATGAGTATTTTGATTAAGGAACTAGGGGTTTTAATAGGACTCCTTACAGTAGTATAGAGGGAAATCGATAATATTTAGAGGGCATTAATAATTTTTCCGAATTTAAAGGAAAAGAATGTTATTAACTGTAATAAAATATTCATAAACTCTCTTGGCGTGGCCCAATCTTTTAGTGACAGATGTCATCCAATTACCTTCTTCCACTTGTCAACCCTGGGTACGAACGGTGTCAAGAACCTCAAGTTTTGGTATCACGGGCACTGAGACAAAACTCAAAGCACGTGGAATTGTGTTTTCCTTTTAATGCGTTTTGGCCAAAAAAAGAAAAATAGTAGAATAATCAAATCATTTTACCGAAATATAAAAATAAATTGATCATTTATGTGATAAAAATTTAAACATAATATTTTGCAAAATTAAACATAAGAATGAGAAAATAATATTCATGTTGTCTAATATAAAGTTATATTTCAAAAGATATTTTGTCCCAATAAAAAAGTCAAATTTATATTTATTTATTTATGTGCTGTATGAGGTTTGGAACAACCATTTTCATAATTTTATGGTATTTATGAAAATATCAAAAGAATTCAGGATTCTCGATCGAGAGTTATTATGTCAACTAAGATATAAGATACTATTGATTTCTATTCTCATTTCTGCGCACTAAACTCATCCAAAGGTTGTTGCAAACATTATTACTCATAATTAAGAGAAGTTGAATTAAGAAGAAAGAATAAAACAAGACTTTCTTCACCCATAGAAGTTATAAAGCTAAAATATATTAAAAAAAGAGAGAGAGAGAGAGAGAAAGAAGACAAGTAAGACTAAAATTTCGCACACCATTCTTGCCATGATCAGCAAAATTTATTGGGGTTACAGTACAACACGCGTCGTTTCAGTTAATTAAGAAGAAAAACATCTGGTTAAAAATTAAATTAGCTAAAAATTGATTCTCCTAAATAGAACCTGCGAATTCGATCGTGAACAATGTAGTGATGGTTCTTAATGCCTTCGATCTCGTATCTGAGAACCGTGAACTGAAACCTTCTCGACGCTTTCGTAAACGCCATAGCTGCCCTTGCAATCAAGATTTGCAGTACAATTCTCCAAACCCTGTTCATCCTCCTCCTCTCAAATGGCTGCGTAATTAATGGCATCAATATTCATACATACATATCTTAACATCAACGTACATATTCTCTCCGTCCCATTAAAATACTTTAGCGATCGGTACAACTAATTCCGAGTTACAAGACATAAACGAACAAGGATAAACAGGAAGTTTTACTAGCTATATATGAGGAAAAAAATTCATAACAAGTTTATGTAAATTATTTTAGGGATGAATTAGAGAAGAAAGGGGTGAACGTACGAACCTGGAATGGTAACCAAAAATGGGAGAACTCTCAAGAGTCAAGAATGGGAGATCTAGCAAATAATATAGTGTACGTGCATGTATATATATAGGTCTAAAAATTAGTAATGATATTAAATGGCCACAATTGTTTGTTTCCCTTTACCAGAAGATAGTAGCGGACTCCAAATGCCGGACTTCATCCAAACTACTTCCTCAGTTTCATTAAAACGTTTATTTTAAAAAATATTTTTGTTTCAATAAAAGAGTCAATTTTCAATTTTTTTATTTCTCTTACCCTCATTAATATAATCACGTATGGTCCACAGTTAGTCCATACTTAATAAATAGAATAAAATGTGTCAAATTAACTAACTTATGTATTGTACCTTAACATTCATATTAAGTTGTACATTGGAACAGTGAAAGCATTATTGCTTGAAAAGTCAAAAACATACCAAGGGTTCGTACAAATACGATAGGTGGTAGACGAGAAGTTATTGCCATTGGTTGCAGCCTTGGAGCGGCTAGATCATGTGCTAAGCGGTATATTATCAAGGGAGTTTATAACTGTGATAACAATCTTGTTATTTTGCAAAAATTGCACTTGCATCCTTCCTGAATTGTTCATATTATAAAACAAAAATTGCAAAACGAAGTCTGTAAGATACAAAACACAACCATTGGAACACAGACATTGTAGTACTCCCATCATCCAATGAAACTGTTTCGAAAATCTACGATTTTGTTTTTGTAGAAGAGTATTGTTTTTGTAATTTTTTTAATATATTTTTTATTTCCAATATCGTTACTAATATTGTGTCGTACATAATCACCTCGTACTCAATTAGTAAAGACATGGGTGGAACATATAGTGACAAATTAGATATTTTAGTGTCGTACCTTCAAACATATAAAAAGTTGTAAATTTGTAAAACATGACCCTTCTATTGTTACGAAACAGTATTGTTTTCAAAGTTTCATTTGGTACGAAAATAAGTTTTCACTTTAAAGGAGTAATTTGTAATTTTACAAAATAGCAAGGATAGTTTCGTTACCCCAACTTTAGGAGTTAAGATGACATGTCCAAGATATCGTGTCTAATCATATCCAAGTTAGTCAAACGATGTAGTTTCAAGTTAAAACTACGATGTGTTACTTAAAATATTTAATAAAATGACGTAATTTCACCTTTAAAACTATATCATTTTGCTAACTTGAATATAACTTGAATAGGATTAGATAAAATATTTAGATATGAGCTTTGCTTTCCTACTAAATGTGATTCACCCTATTATTAGGGTAAAACTGTAATTCTCTTATTTAAGATATGTAATAAATAAAATTTTTCTGTTTTTTTAATTCATATTGATTTGTTTTTATGGTAAAAATAAGGGAAAAAGTACAAATGATAGGTTAGGATGTATAGCTGCTGGGACCAAACTTTTTTTTTTTTTTCTGAACAAGAGGACCAAACTAGTTTAGTTTATATTCATAGTATTCATGTGAAGCAAAATTGATAAACACTCCTGTCCATCCATATATGGAAAAATTGCATTTTAAGTCCATATTTTATACCTCAGTGGTAAATATAGGACATGTTCTTTATCCCCAAACTCAACCAAGTTTGTGTTTTTTTGGGGTTCAAACCCAAACTCAAACCCAAAACAAAACTCATGTTTCTTACTAAGAACTCAAACCTAAAAATAAAACCAATCTTCACCTCACCGCAACCGCCGGCAACCTCCGCCACCGGCCGCCGTCCGACACCTCTTCCCCCCTCCTCCTCTTTCTTCTTCTTCTTCTTCTTCTTCTTCTTCCTCTTCCTCTTCCTCTTCCTCTTCCTCTTCTTCTTCTTCTTCTTCTTCTTCTTCTTCTTCTTCTTCTTCTTCCCGCCTCTGCCTCCGCCGGCAACCTCCTCTTCTTCTTCTTCCCGTCGGCGGCGGCCCTCTGCTTCTTCTTCGCGCCGCCGACGCTTCGGCCGGCAACCTCCTCCTCCTCTTCTTCTTCTTCTTCTTCTTCTTCGTCCTCCTCCTCCTCCTCCTCCTCCTCTTCTTCTTCTTCTTCTTCCTCTTCTTCCTCCTCCTCTTCTTCTTCTTCTTCCTCCTCCGCCCTCAAGCTCTCTTTTTTATAATTGGAATTTAAAATTGAAACATGAGTTCACATCCCATTTTGGGGATTTGGGGAAATTTGGAATCAATTCCAAATTGACAAGAAACATAAAAAGAAGAAGAAGAATTGGATTTTTAGGTTTTAGGGTTTAAGGCGGCGGTGGTGGCGGTGAGACGGGGGCGGTGGTGAGATGGCGGAGGGGCGGACCGGGTGGTGGTGGAATATGTATTTTAAGTTTTGGGCTGAAAACATTGTTTCTTTGTTTTGGGCACAAACTCATTTGGGTTGAGTCCTGCACTCAAACCAGGACTCAACCCAAACTAAAGAACAGGCCTATAGTCTACATTTCAAAAAACTATCAAATGTAGTTTACAATATTTTAATTATTTTTTAATTTTAGTAAAAAAGATGAAAAATTTATCCCAACTAATGAACGACCTATCCCAACGTTAATCAAAAGTGGGTTTGAGTGAGACAAAACAATCTCCCTCGATCCAATGGATGCAACGGCTGAAGATGGGAGGAAGATGATTTTGTCTCGATCAAACTTGCTTTTGACAAATGTTGGAATGTGTCTTCTGTTAGTTTGGGTAAATTTTGACTCTTTTGAACCAAATTTGAAAAAATAATTAAAACACTATGGACTACATTTGATAGTTTTTACAGAAATGGACTATAGTTGCCACTTAGATAAAAATATGTATTAAAAATGTAATTTTTCCATCTATATGCATATATATATATATATATATGTATGTATGTATGTATGTATATATATATGTATGTATGTATGTATGTATGTATGTATAGAAAGGAACAAATTTCAATTTGGGCTCCTAGAGGGAAAAAAAAAGAAAAAAACAATCACCCACCTTAATTAGGCCACATAACGTGAAACAAATTTTTACGTGTGAAATTATTGACTCTGGACCAATGCTGTGAGCACATTAAATCGAACCGTCCTTTTCTCTTCGTGCATGCCCAACAAACTGGTCTGGTCATTGAATACGGCAGCCTCGTTTTCATTGATTTTGTTTTTTTTTATTTTTTATTTTGACTTTGATTTTTTACTTTTATAATACATTTAATATATTATAATAATTTTTTTTACTCTTCAATTATACACTTACATTTTTAAAATATTTTTACATTAAATTCTTTTCTTTAAAAAATTTGTTTTCAGACCCATGAATTCTAAACCCTCCTCTGTATACGTCGAGTACAATTTTAGTGAATTTTGTTAATTGATGCTTATGATAATAACGAAAAGTATTGTGCCTAAAATCCTTTTTTCGTTCGTTTAATACAAATAGTGAGATCTATTATTTTACACTTCATATAAACTTATGTGAGATTCTAAACTTAAAAAAAAAATAAAAATACTACAACTGTATGGAAGGGGAATTCTTTTTGTAGATGGGTTAAGTAACCCCTTCTCCCTTTTTGACAAAAAAAAAGAAGAAGAAGATAATAACTTATATTCAACGGATTAGATTGTGATTACGCATATTGATTTTGGTGTAAAAATTATCACTTTTATGTTATAAAAATATGTGTATAAATTTTCGTTCATGATGTATTGAATATTACCTTTGATGTATCACCGCGCCAGGGAGGGGGAGTTCGGGTGGTGGTAATAGGAGGGCCTTGTAACCCCGAGGTCGTGGATTCGATTCTTGGAGATGCAATGGTAAAAAATAAAAATGAAAAATAAAAACCTCTTATGTATCACTTTTAATAGTTGATGTACCGTAGTTATAAGTTTAGTCTTTGATATATTATTTTTAACGGCTGATGTATCACCTTAATGTTAAAATAATAAGTATTGCATGCGTATCAATTTTAGTTTATGATGTATTGTTTACTGACAAAAATACATGTGTCAATTTCAAGAGTAGAAGTATCACCATCAAGCTGTCAATCGATTTGACAAGAAACTCCTCAAAACATAAGAGTTATTGTTAGTAGTTAAATTTTGTTCA
The DNA here is from genome assembly GCA_016801395.1 of Leptodermis oblonga. Taxonomy (NCBI): domain Eukaryota; kingdom Viridiplantae; phylum Streptophyta; class Magnoliopsida; order Gentianales; family Rubiaceae; genus Leptodermis; species Leptodermis oblonga. Next base: position 39,416,121 of record CM028760.1, read on the forward strand.
CTAACAAGTCAATTATGGTAGCGGGTGAGATGATATTCCCTGATAAGAAAAACTAGAAATGGATGTAAGAATTGTTCCTACATTAAATAATATAAGATTGAGTCAATGTTCGTTTGCATGTTTTCGAAAAGGAAAATTTGTATTTTTGGTATTAAAAGTTTGACCTCTTTACATTTTTTTGTGTCAAATGTTTGTTCAATTGTAAAATTGTATTTTTGGTACCAAAAATTTGACTTTTTTTACATTTTTGGTACCAAATGTTTGTCTAGTTGCAACACTTTGATTTATATTTGGAAAAATTGCCTTTTTGTTAATAATTTGATCTCTTTACACTTTTAATACCAAATCTTTATCTAATATGATTTGTAAATTATGGTGGACGATGTTTGGTAGTCTGTTTTGGGATGAAACTGCTAGAAACATTGAGAATGTATAATTCTAATTTTTGATGATTGGAGAATATTTGAGTTATATTTTGGAATGAATACACTAGAAATGGTGACAATGTATGATATTTATTTTGGATCGTTGGAGTTGAAGGATGTTTGGTTTTCTATTTTGTGATGCATGTGCTAGAGATGATGGAGTGTATGATTTAGATTTTGAGGTTTATGTTTGGTTAATATTATGGGATGAATGGATTGGAGAAGCATTTGTTTTTGGATAAATGTGTTGGAGAACCTTTGTTTTGAAATTGTTTTGCTTTAACGAATAGTGAATTGTCCAAAATATCACTTTACTTTTTCAACATGTCCGTTACAGACAAAATAAAAGGCTCAATGTTAGTCGCTGAAAGCCACCGGTGATTTATACAAGCTGGTAGCTTTGTATATTTTTGCTAGAACAAAGCCACCGTTTATACCTCGAACCGGTGACTAGTTTTTTAAACTGATGGAAATGACCACAAAAACCACCATGTGTATCCCACCAGTAGCAAAATTTTAAAAATCAGTGGCTTTGGACTAAAATAACCAGTGGCTTTCATCTATTTTCAAGTAACGACTCTTAAAAACTAGCACTTGTATACTTCAAGAGTATGAGTAGCACTAAGAAAATTAAAAAATAAATAAAAATGAAACTGCTACTCAATAATGTAGCAGTGACGCTCTTATAGATTACAAGTTCTACTTTTAAATAACAGCACTACTACTTTTCAAGAGTAGCACTGTTACTCTTTAGAAGTAGCACTAAGATGATATGAGTAGCATGATACTGCTACTCTTGAAGGAGTAGTATGCTACTCTTGAAGAATATTATAGAAAGAAAAATAACAAATGTTGAACTCAAGCTACATTTTGTGGTTTGACGGTATCACTATTATGCTACGGGAGTATCTTACGCTTAATAAAAAAAACACGCAACTATGGGGACATGTGTCTCTATGCCTGCTAGGTTCGTTGTCTATTCACCGTCTCATGTATAAAAATAACCGTTCTTCAAACATACGGGACTCTGGGCGAAATAATAAATGAGGATCTAGATAAAAGTTTTAATAATGTAAAATCACTTCTAGTGACTTTTTTTCCCAGCTATTTTAGATGCAAAATCAAATATTATTATTTATTATTTGCATCTAGAAAAGCTTGTAAAAAAATCCCTATTTATAATTATAAGCTCGCAATATCTGTCTATTTAGATACCAAAAACATTATTTATAATTATCCTCGTGTAAACCACAATCAACTATAAACAGTTTGGTGCTTAATTGCAGCAATGGAAAAGGTTCTTTGGAAGAAAAAGATAAATTAATAATTTTAGAATTTAGATAATTTTTTTGCAAAGGGTAAATAATGACACTCAAGAATCATGAAGTATCAATACTAAATAGTAGGAGGTGGTGGGTTGCAAGAGGTTAGGTTAATTCAGTGTATAAAGCTACTATATTTGTTCTTAACTAAAGTAGTGGACAAGGCCCAATGGATTAGTAGATTCAGGCGTAATGGAATTTAACAGAAGACCAGAAATTGTATTGCTATTAGAATGAGAATTGTAAGGGATATTACAGAAGAATGACGGGGGAAATCAGAAGAGAGAGCTGAGGTGAAGGATAGAGAGAGAGAGAACTCAAAATTATCACAAAACTAACATGCATTTACAATGATTCTCAAATTCGATTATATCTAGTTGTTCCAGCGTTTAGCCACACGCTCTAACTGCTTGCTCTTCCCGCTTAACTACCAAATCCTTCACTCCAATTACAAATTGCTGACTCAGCTCTTTTGCTCAATGCCCTCTTTCATTAGTTTCCGAATTAATCAGCTTAATTGGCTAATTCATGACAATCTCTTCCACTTAAACAATGCTTGTCTCAAGCTTTAAATTCAGGGAACTCCCTTTTGGTCATCTCACCATATTCCCAAGATGTTTATTCTTCATTCACTTCTTCCCAGATCACTAACCCACTGAACCTTCTGAGAGTTTCCTTTCTGCAGCACCCTCCTTTGCTTCACTGCTTTTGATTTAAGCACTTGTTCATTATAAACACCATCTTGAGACATAGGGTGGTTGCTCACTGGATCAGCTCCTACATGTTGCTTAAGAAGAGATACGTGGAACACCAGATGAACTCTACTTTGCTTTGGAAGTTGCAGTTTATAAGCTACCTCTCCAATCCTCTCCAGGACCTTATAAGGACCATACAAATTAGGTGCAAGCTTTTGGTGAGGTCTGAGAGCTACAAATGACTGCCTATAAGGTTGCAACATTAAGTATACCCAATCTCAAACATTAAAACTCCTTTCATTTTTCTTCTGATCTGCATGATACCTCATTCTCTCTTGTGCCTTCTTGAGTTGACTTTGTACCAATCTCAGCATCTCATTCCTTTGCTGCAAAACATATCCAATAGTAGGAACTAGAATATCAAAAAAAGGACATAGAGGAATTCCAGTAGGTTTGGTTCTATAAAGGACTTCAAAAGGGGACATATTCAAACTTGAATGGTGGGAAGTGTTATACCACCACTCAGCCATGCTCAACCAAATTTTCCAGCTTTGTGGTTTTTCACTACAAAAAAACCTCAAATAATGCTCCAACACCTAGTTCAACCTCTCTGCCTGCGGATGATAGGCGGTACTCATATTCAGCTTTACTCCCAAGAGTTTAAATAGTGCTCGGCAAAACCTACTACAGAAGATTTTGTCTCCGTCACTCACTATGGATTTTGGGAGTCCATGAAGTTTAAAAACTTCATCCAAGAACACCCTGGCTATAATAGTGGCATTATAAGGATGAGCCAATGGAATGAAGTGGCCATACTTAGAGAATCTGTCCACTATCACCAAAACAGTATTGTATCCCTCCGAAACTGGCAATTGTTCCACAAAATCCATTGCAATATGTTTCCAAGATTGCTGTGGAATTGGGAGAGGTTGCAACAACCCTGCAGGGTACTTATGCTCCACCTTGTTGATTTGGCATACTGGACAATTCCTAAAAAACTCTTCCACTTCCCCTTTCTATCCAAACCAGAAAAATAATTGTTCTATCCTTCTCAATGTGACTTTTTGTCCTGAGTGCCCCCCAATCTCAGAGGAGTGAATGGTCTCCATAATAACATTTTTACTACTAGCTCCCTTCCCTACTACAATTTTTTGATTCTTCTTTAGAATTCCTTGTATCACTTGAAATTCCCCATTTTGATTTCCATTTAGAACAGTTTCTCCTAGTAGCTTCTGTATCTCATCATCCCCTTCGTAGCTATCTTTAACTTGTTGTAACCAGGTAGGAATCATAGTGGAAACAACATGAACTTCCTCCTTACTGATTTCAGGTTCTAGCAGTATAGCCAGCCCTTCACATTTCCCCGGTTTCCTTGATAGAGCATCAGCAGCTCTATTTCAGTACCTTTTTTATATTGAATCTCATAGTTGAGTCCTATCAATTTAGTAAGCCACTTGTGTTGTAAACTATTTGTTAACTTCTGTTCCAGTAAGTATTTCAATAATTGATGATCAGTCCTAATGATGAACTGTGATCCCATCAAATACTGCCTCCATTTATCTACTGCCATCACCAGTGCTAACAATTCCTTCTCATAAACTGGAAGACCTTTATTTTTTTCACAGAAAGCCTTACTGAAATAAGATATATGTCTACCCTCCTCCATCAACACTGCTCCCATTCCCCTATCTCTTGCATCAGTTTCAATCACAAAAGGTTTGAAAAAATCAGGCAGTTTAAGCACAGGAGCTGAAGTTATAATGTTTTTAAGATCAGAGAAAGCCTTTGCTGATTCTTCATTCTATTCATACCCTCCTTTCTTCAGTAAATTAGTTAATGGTTTACATATAGAACCATAACTCTTGATGAATCTTCTATAATATCCAGTTAAGCCTAAGAATCCCCTCAACTCCTTGACATAATTAGTTGTAGGCCAATCCAAAATACAACTAACCTTCCATAGTTTCATCCCAATTCCTTCAGTGAAAATAACATGTCTTAAGTACTCAACTTGGGACTATGCAGATGAACATTTCGAAGCTTTGGCCAGCAATTGATTCTCCTTTAAAATCTTTAAAACCACTTCTAAATGTTGCACATGATCCTCCAATGATTTACTATAAACCAATATATCATAAAAAATAAAAAATAAAACTAAGACAGACTTTCTGAGAAGAGGTTGAAAAACCTGATTCATCAATGCCTGAAAGGTTGCAGGGGCATTGATTAATTCGAAAGGCATAACCACAAACTCATAGTGTCCCTGGTGTGTCTGGAAGGCTGTTTTGTGAACATCTTCAAGTTTCACTCTAATTTGGTGATATCCCGACCTGAGATCTAATTTGGAGAAGTACTGAACTCCCTGTAGCTCATCCAACAACTCATCAATGATGGGAATAGGAAATATGTCTTTCACAGTGAGTTCGTTTAGCTTCCTGTAGTCAATACACAACCTCTATGTGTTATCCTTCTTTTTCACCAAAAGTACAGGTGATGAATAAGGACTATTACTGTGTTGTATGATCTTTCTCTCCAACATTTCCCCAACTTGTTTCTCAATCTCATTTTTCTGCAGGTGAGAGTTTCTGTAAGGTTTCTGCCTGAAGGGTTCAGCTCCACTCTAGAGATTGATTTGATGATCTATCTCCCTTTCTGGAGGTAATGATGTGGGAATAGCAAATACCTCTGGAAACTTATCTAAAACCTTTTGGATCTCACCCTGAATCTCCGCTTGTTCTTCACTTCTATAGGTGTTTGTAATACAGAGCAATTCTTCTTTTGTTCTCATATAGCAATTTGGCCTCCTTTCCCCTTATTAATTGCAATACAGCTTCACTTGTATCTCCTTGCAAATAACAGATTTCTCCCTCTTTGTTCAAGGATATACTGAACTTTTCAAAATCAAAGGCAATTGGAAGGTAAGGTCTCATCCAATCCACACCTAAGAACATATCCCATCCAGCCATATCCATCATCTTAAAGTCATGGATAAACTTGTGGTTCTGTACCTCCCATTTTACCTTTGTGCAAACTTTTGATCCCCTTGTAATCTCACCATTTGCTACTGTCACCATATAGGGCTTAGAATCAACCTGTCTGAGTGTTAATTCTTCAGCTACCTTCCTGTTTATAAAGCTATTAGTGGCTCATGTACCCACTAATACCTTAATCTTCATATCATACATCATTCCTTGTACTGCTATGGTGTTACTTCTGTCATCCTTTCTTAGGGAATTAACAAAGTACTGCTCCAAATCTTCAGGTAATTCTTTCTCCTGGAAATTTTCCTAAAATTCTCCTCCCACAGCTAATACTTCTTCACCATTATCCACTACAATGAAATTCACTTGTTTAAACTTGCATTGGTGTCCCATATGGTACTTCTTCCCACATCGGAAACACAGATGATTGTCTTTCTGTATTGCAATTCCTCTGCTATAATTTTCTTAAACTGTTCTGAATTCCATTTACTAGGCTCTTTCTTAACCAAGGGCTTAGTTGCAGGTAATTTGTTGACCTGTAATACTCTACTGTTCTTTAGAATTTCCTCTAAGGATTTCTCTTGCATCAAGGCTACTTATATAGCCTTCCTTAAGGTTGCAGGCTCCATTAATCTCACTATTGGTTTTAGTTCATCCTTTATCCCACTCACAAAACTAGATATGAAAATTGTTCAGTTAATTTGGGGGTTTTTAGTAGTGTTCTCAGATCTTCAAATTTTTCTTGATATTCTCTAACAGTACCTTCCTGGAAAAGCTTATTGAATTTTTCTACCTCATCTTTTTCCCCTACTGTTCCAAATCTATCAATTAGTGCTTTGAACTCCTGCCATCCTACTGACTCTCTATCCCCCTTAAGACTATCCAACCAAGCCTCAGTTTTCCCATCCAAATAGATTTCTATTGCTTCAACTCTAAAAGGATCATGTATTTGATAAACTTGAAGAATTTAGTGCACTTACGAATCCACTCCTCAGGTTTGGTTCTTGTGAAGCTGCTCAACTCGATTCTAGGCCGATTTGACCAATTAGCCTGTTGAATATGTTGTCTCCAATTTTCAGAACCTCCTACCTCATTATTTCGCTTATTGCCACCTCCGGGAGTAGGAAGCAATGGACCTTGGCTCATTTGTACTCCATTTCTATCCTCATTGGCTTTGTCTTTTCCCCATCATCTGCCATGGATTTGTTCACCATTTGAGCCAAAGTTATGCTCCGACCTTCCATCTGAGAAATGATCCGATAAAATTTGGAATCCAAAACTCCAAATCTGGACTCCATCGTGTTCACCGATCCTTGTAACTCCAGAATTCTCCCGTCCTGCTTCTTGACCTGCTCCTCTAGCGATTTAAAACGCATTCCATCTGCCATCACAGCCAAGGAAGAAAGGCTTTGATACCACTGTAATGGAATTTAACAGAAAACCAGAAATTGTATTACTATTAAATGAGAATTGTAAGGGATATTACAGAAGAATGACAGGGAAAATTAGAAGAGAGAAATAGGGTGAAGGATAGAGAGAGAGAACTCATAATTATCACAAAACTAACATGCCTTTACAATGATTCTCGAATCCGATTATATCCAGCTGTTCCAGCGTTTAGCCACACGCTCTAACTGCTTGCTCTTCCCGCTTAACTACCAAATCCTTCACTCTAATCACAAATTGCTGACTCAGCTCTTTTGCTTAATGCCCTCTTTTATTAGTTCCCGAATTAATTAGCTTAATTGGCTAATTCATGACATCAGGAAAAATTAAAAAAAAAAACATCGGTTGCAATGAGGTTAGGTTCATTTTTGAATGGGCCTTACATTTTCTTATGCAATGATTTTAACATATTATTGCATTATTAGGCAATATTTCAAACATAATAAATGTGGATTTTGATTAAATTTTTTTATAAACACATATGTATATTATAATTTATTAATATAAATGTAGGCCCTAAATCACTTGGGTTATGGACAGTTGCTTATGCTCGTTATCCCTTTGGGCCGATTCTATGTAAAAATTTCATTTTATACATAAACTCGTTTCATAAACGATTTATTTATTACAAAATTCAGATTTTTAATCCAATTTAATTGAGTTGACCAGATCATCCCCATTGACTCTTGATTCGGCTCATCCATGTCGGTTCGGGTTTTATAACCCTGCATGATGTTACAAAGCCAGAAATCTAGCTATCTACGGAAAACGTGGCACCTCCACAAAACTCGTAGCCATCGACACGACTTCAATACAACCGTAATCCAACTTGGCTACTGCGCCTAATTTTCATATTCCGAAGTCCCAAACTCAGCGGTGGGAGGGAAAGGTGAGAGGGCTTGGCGTAGACTAGAAGACTACGCGGGCGCTGAAATCGTCCACCGACCGGGACAACCTCCGTCAGCTGCAAGAAATTCGTCGGAATCCCAACTTCACATCTATTGATTGCCGGAAAATTCAAGAAGAAACTCATTTTTTTGTTTTATTTAAACATTTAATTCCGAAGAAGCTTGAGTTTTTGCTAAGACCGGATCAATTGTCCGTAGTTCAAAAGAAAATGTGGGTTTTTTATTTGATCTCGTTGCCTCTAACCGTAGGCATGGTTATATTCACATTAAGATACTTTGCCGGTCCTGACGTGCCTCGTTACGTGTACTTCACGGTGGGCTACACCTGGTTTTGCTCAATTTCCATCATCATCCTCGTTCCAGCTGATATTTGGACGGTAATTTATTTTAAAACCCTAGTTTAATCTTAATTGGTTCGATCTTTTTCTGGTTCGTTTTTCAAATTTTGCACTAATTAGGACCAATTATTGGTTAAAGGTACTTTTTTTTAAAAAAAATTTTATAATCAAAATATTCCCAATCTAATTGCATTTATTAGGATATTTTTCTTAAGTTTTATTTGCTCAGATGGAATTTAGCAACAGTATTAATAAGAATGAAGAGAACTAAAGGTCTCCGCCAATTACTTGGTATTAGTTTTGACCTGTAGAAATGGATTACTAAATTAAAAGGTTGCGTTTCAATGCCCTGCCTTCTGATGATATTACTGTGTGGAAAACTGTTTATGGCTGCCAAGAATGCATCCTGTTCCTATATTTTCTGGGAAAGGTTAAATATTTATGTGCATAACAGTTGAGTTAGAGGTTCAGAGACTCTTTAAACTCTCGTTTCTTGTAATGGTGACACATTGTAGATGGGATAACACGGATGCATGCAGTCATGGGAAAGTGGGGATGTTATGTTAGTCTTGCATTTCGTTGCAAAAAAGTTGCCACACATAATATTGAACCCCATTAGTATAAACTATAATGGATTTGGTTTGGAATTTTGATTTTTTGAAATAGTTTTGAGTGGATCTTGGATGGGTTAGAGTCAACCGGGATGGTAATAGAAGAAACAATATGTGACTAGGTGGATTTGATTGGATATTCATGAGTAATGCACATTTATGTGGTATCATCTAAAATCTAACTGAGGAAATTCTGTTGCTTTAAGAGTTGTTTAGGTGTCCCATATATTCATACTCTTAGTGGTGAGTGGTTGAGAGAAGTGTGGTGATTTCTGTGTTGTTTTGTATTGTGGAATGATCCGTAGTGGAAGTCATTCATAAATCGCATATTCCTTTCGTGAAAGCACTGGTGGACAAGTATGAGTGATCTGTGGAATTTTGGTTATAGAAGCAGAACTTATTTGTTTATGTTACTAATATAACAAGACAGGATTGTATGTGCAAGTTGGTGAATAGCTTTAGTTTGTACAAATATGTCATTTTTTTGAGAAAATTTGATTAACAGTGTGGTTTGTGCTCTTGATCTTTATGTTGATTTCACAATTATCTTTTAGAGAGCATAGATTGAACGAATGATGAAACTTTGAAGTTTCTTTATTGTATGCTCACTATTCTGAAACAATTTCATACTCCCTTTTAGCGTTTTCTGAGCTCTTTTTATTTTTTAAATAGTTTTTTTTGCTCATTAAGGGCTCATCTGATGTACCATGGAATTAGAAATGCTTTTTGTTATTTATTGCTAGTCTAACTTCGACTAATCTTTCTGATCCTGTTACTGTTGTACAGACAACTATTGGTCATGAAAATGGGGGAATTTCTTTCTTCTGGAGTTGGTCATATTGGAGCACATTCTTATTAACATGGTATGCTTATGTGCTGCGGCAGATAGTTGTTTCTATAGTTATTTCTCATTCTTTATAGTTTGAAGTAAATCACTGAAGTTAATGTGGATTTGTAATGAATATATTATACTATTTAATATTGTATTTTGTTTATCATTCTAGAAGATGGGAATTAATTATCTGACCCAACTTAGTGGATTAGAGAAGGCTGAGAAAAATCGCAATGTGATGTTCAATATCCTAATTCAATTGTTGAGAGCAGGAGCAATCCTGCTTTTTACCCTATGCCTACACCACCCGATGTTTCTTTGCTTGTTCAACTATTCTCAGTTAATGTCTCACAATGCTCAGTCTGCAGCTGAAGTGTGTTACTGTTGCTTTACTATTTATGTAATTCAATCACCTACTGGAACAATCTGTTTGCGTTGCGACCTATCAGTTGATTATAGATATCTTTTTTTTAAGCCATAAAATCATAAAAGCGTTGTCATTCCTTGGTACTGATGGAATCCCACATGCTACTTTGCTACAGTAAGCTTTCTGATATTCATTTCTGACTGGATCACCTTGTTATCTCTCTGATCAGGATAGTGGCGCCCCTTATTCAGGGTTTCGAGGATGCTGGAGACTTCAGTGTGATGGAAAGATTCAAGACAAGCATACGTGTCAACTTAGTGTTCTATCTGATTTTGGGGACCATTGGCTTAGTTGGGCTTGTTCTCCTTGTTACTATGAGCAAACATTGGTTTGTTACTTATTCCAGGATATGTGATTTTATTTGCTCTACATGTCAGTTTCATTCTTGCTGCATTCCATGGTTCCTGATCTTAATGACATCAGTTAGTTTTGAAATTATTGATGAAGCTGGCAAACTCTCTCCTCGATAAAGCATTGTTCGTTTTATAGTTTGTGCTATTACAATTTGGTTAGTTCTTCCATATACTTAGTGACCGTAAAGGGCTGCAATAAATTAAGGAAAATTTTATAAAATAGCTATAAGATCGGCGATGCTTTACAATTTGGAGTGTTAGGAGACTAAATAGGAACATGAACAGAAAATGAGGGTAGTGAAAACGAAAATGTTGAGATGGATGTGTGAACACACTAAGTTAGACAGAATAAGTAGCAAAAATATTAAAAAGAAAGTAGGAATAGTTCGAATAGATGAAAAAATGAGAGAAACACGCCTAAGGTGATTTAGGCACGTGCGTAGCAGACCTTAGATTTCTAGTATGACGGGTAGAAAATATAGACATTAACTCATATTAAAAGGAGAAGGAGAAGACTTAGAAAACTTGGATAACAACTATAAAACATGACATGTTATATTTAAATATAAATAAAACAATGTCTCAACCATACACGATGTCCAAATATGATCTGTATAGCCAACCCCACTAGTAGGATAAAAGCTTAGTTTGTCGTTGTTGTTGTTGGCTATTATATTGTCATTTGTGGTTCTCTTCTTGACTGCTGTAAATGAGTTCATTTAGTGATTACATTCCTGGATCAAAGCCCTTGGTCCTGGGCTTCTTGTTTCCATAAGCGATATTTTTCCCCAAAGCTATTAAGCTTTCCAGAACTTTATTTTGGCGCCTGTTGAACTTTACAACTCTTTTTCTTTTTCATTGATACTATTTTCATGTACAGGAACAGAGATATTGTAGGTTTTGCTATGGCCTGCTCAAATACCTTTGGACTTGTCACTGGTGCATTTCTTCTTGGTTTTGGTTTGAGTGAGATACCCAAGACCATTTGGAGAAATGCTGATTGGACCACTCGTCAAAAGGTTCTCTCACATAAAATTGCTAAAATGGCCGTGAAACTTGATGATGCTCACCAGGAGTTATCAAATGCTATTGTAGTAAGTGTTTTATTTTCACCTACAGATTGGGATTGAAGATTAATGCTTAGTATTTTTTATTGCTTTGTGATTCAGTAGTTTGGACTAGATAGATGAATGGTTATGTGTATTAAATCTCCCCAAATTGGCTGCCATGTATTTGAAAATCCCAAAGCAATTTCATTACTACATTGTTGTGTCTCTTGTACAAAAGTATAGGTCAATATGTAAAGGTGAAATTGAACATCTTGGTTTGATTGTTGAGGGTAGGTTTACTATTTTCTTTGATATAAACACATAGGAACACGTTTACATGCATTACATGAAGGCTGAGATGTACCATTACAGCTACTAGGAACTTTTTTTGTTATCTTATTTTGGAAAGTGAATTTTCATGACATACACTTGAATTTGATGACAAACTTGTTGCAACCTTTATCCAGCTTTCTGGGAGGGATTGAAGTTCCTGAGTATACTTGCCAATTTTTTATTGGTAACTTATTTACTCTTTCCATTGCAATGGTTGGTTCCTTTTCAGGTTGCTCAGGCCACATCGAAACAGATGTCCAAACGCGATCCTCTGAGACGTTACATGGATGTTATTGACAATATGTTAGCACAGATGGTATTTCATCTCTTGTGCATTTCCACCAAGAAGAGTTATTCTTCCAATGCTTAACTTGAATCTTGACTTATTCTAGTTTAAGGAAGACCCATCGTTCAAACCACAAGGTGGTCGACTAGGTGAAAATGACATGGATTATGACACAGATGAGAAATCAATGGCAACACTTAGGCGTCATCTTCGGGAAGCTAAGGAGGAGTATTATCGATGCAAAAGGTAAAGGAATTTTTTTTCTTTTTTTTTTTTTTTTTTTTCCCCAGTTGATCAATGAACAAGCCATCCTATATTTTCTTACACTTTGATTTTCTTCTATATCTTTGCATGTTGGTGAGCTTAATTGCTCAAAGAACAAACTGTTTCCCAAAAAAGAAAAGAAGAAGACAGAAATGGGAAATAATTTCACTATTTTAGAAGAGAACATAATCTGACAAGGAATCCTCAAGAAGAACAAAACAAAGCAATTAACTCCATCTATCAGTTCCCTGGCTCAGCTAAATATTCCATGTGGATTTGTCTCCATTCTTTGACATATTTCTTTCTAGCTGTAACATACGTAGTATGAGAAGCCTTATCTTCCTGTAATGATTATGATATTAAGTTTTACTGAGTTGAACCCTAGCATAATGTCTCTGGTTTTCTGTTTTGCAGTGAGTATATGAATTATGTCTTGAAGGCTCTTGAATTGGAAGATACTATAAAGAATTACGACCGACGCAGTGCTACTGGATGGTTTGCCCTACTCCTACTAACATTTACTGATATCTTATGAAAACTGCACTTCAACATGCTTGAAAAGCTGAACATCTTTGTTTTACTTTCTGTAACTTTTAAAGAAATGACTCACATATACAACATACACATACTCTGAGCATAACTGAAGTATATTCATATTTTATTATTGTGGTTTTTCTTGTAAACTATGTTTATATCATGTTCCATGTTCATATTGCTGTATTACTACTTACATTTGCATTATGTATTACGTTCTCTCCTGTGTCTATGCATATGCATATGCATTACTATGCAAGTTGCTGAGCGGTACATACCTTTTAAATAAACCACATTGATGTCTATCTTTGAACCATAAATATCTTTAATCAAGTTTTCGCTTGCATAATGGCAGTCAAATAGATCTTTAAGGCATCAGTACCTTTTCTTTCAGTTTGCAAATGCTTCCTGTTGCTAATGTGTAATAGCAATTGATGTAGGAAGTATGTCTCCAGCTTTAGATCTGAGCGAACTGGGACTTTTGGGTCCTTGCTGGATATGATGGGTAATTCTCAAGTTAATCATTTTATATTTTGTTATCAAGTTATTTTCCAAGTTACTGAAAGTGGGAACCTGTTAAGTGGAGAATGACTACTTGGTATAGTATTGTTAGGCAGAATCGAATTTAGTTTTTACATTCTTTTGTCATTTCATTATCTCAATATTTGTATTGGAGCATCATAATGTATTTACCTAGATGAAGGATTTCATATGATCACTTGTAAATGCAACACCTGTACATGTAAGGAGGGAGGGAGAATAGCTTAACATCAAACTATTAAAGAAGCTATCATAATTTGGTTTGTGATGAAAATTAATAAAAACATAAATCACTTCAAAAACTTGACTTCATGTTAATGAATCTTGAATAAAGAGTGCACACTATGGTATTCAGTAATTAGTGATAAGTATAATTGTTCTGTAAAATGAAGTTTACAATCTAGTTTTCACTGTTCATAAGAAGTCAACCATTTGTTTCAGAATTAATCTGGCGTTGCATCCTGGAGAAGCAATTTCAGAAAATTTTGGCTGTTAGTCTTGGTTGCATGTCAGCCGCTATTCTTTTAGCAGAAGCAACCATGTTAATTGGAGGAGTTGATTTATCTCTATTTTCAGTTCTCATAAAATCTGTTGGAAATGAAGAGGTCCTTGTGCAGGTATAAAATTAATTTGTGAACAATTTTATAAAATCAGATTAGCAAAGTAATAAAGTTCTATATGTTAGTTCTAGTATTTCGAAGTTCAACCTTTTTGTTGTCTGCATTACCATGACTCTTTAATTTAATACATATGCCTCAATAGCAGTGTTTTTTAATGTCTTAAGAAACCTTTGTGAAGTCTTTTTTGAGATACTGATGAGGGTCATTAGCTGCCACCGCCATCGTTTTGAGATGTTGCTATCCTGGATATTTGCTCAATTGGGTAGCATCTGTGCAAATGTTCTTGCCATACATTTTCTGTTTTGTTGGTTTTGATGCCATTCTTCTGTACATACATGAATATGCTTTAATTTGTTCAGATTATCCTCACATTTCCTCCATCAGTCTCAGCTTGCTTGCATGCATCATATAAATAGTAATCTAATGATTTCTTCTCATGCCTTAGGTTCTCGCATTTGTTCCTCTGATGTATATGTGCGTTTGCACGTACTATTCACTTTTTAAAATTGGAATGCTGATGTTCTATTCATTTACTCCAAGGCAAACTAGCTCTGTCAGCTTGCTAATGATATGCTCGTAAGTTCTCTTGTGAAATTGTCATGTGGTAAAGATCAATTTGACCTACTCTTGGAAAGTAGATACCTAACATGATATGTGTGTTCAACAGGATGGTTGCCAGGTATGCACCTGCAATTTCATACAACTTTCTAAATCTCATTAGTCTTGATGAGCACAAAAAGACTATTTTTGAGACGGTGAGCTTCCTTCAACTGAATAATTTCTTTGACTTATTTTTTGGCCTTGACTGCTTGTTCAATCAAAAAGTCGTAATAAAATTGTATCTGATATTGCTTTTCTGTTTGATCTTGTTTCCTTTGTTATTTCTGTTTCCGTGTCCAGAAGTAGTTATTTTCTTTCAGAAGGTAGAATTCAGTAGGCAAATACAATCTGCAAAATTGAACCGTCGCTTTTTTCCAACTTCTAGTTTTGTGCGTGTGACTAATGCTCAAAATGCAAGCATTCATTTACTCCTGGCTGAATTTTTGAACAAGTTTGAACCAGAATAGTTTAAACCATGTTGGATTGAACTTCGATGATCAATAGCATTTTATTTATGCTTGACAAAATTTTTTGTTGCAGCGAATGGGAAACATTGATCGTGCTGTCCCTTTTTTCGGCAATGGATTCAACAAAATATATCCTCTTATCATGGTTATATTTACCGTCTTAGTTGCAAGCAATTTTTTTAATCGTGTCATCAATTTCTTTGGGAGCTGGAAGAGGCTTACACTTCAGACTGAGGAAGAGGATATTGATGGCTTTGACCCATCAGGATTGCTTTTACTGCAAAGAGGTAAGTTGAGCGTATTCATGTTTGTGTGTTAAGTACCCCTCTGTTTGGTGTTGGCCAATAATTTCTCTCTCTCAAGCACAAAAGATTAAGTTACCCCTTCATTATTATTGCTACTGTTTTTGCGCTTTCCGGAACATCATTTTCCTCAACTTACTGATCTAGCACTGAATTTTATAGAACGAACTTGGCTTGAACAAGGGCGCAAAGTGGGTGAACACGTAATTCCATTGGCAAGGAATTTTAATGGCGTGTCCATGGATCTTGAGTCTGGTGGACAGGACAGGGTACGTAATCTTTCCTTGTGACAGCAATTTGTTTTTAATTTATTCCTATGAGTAACTATCAGAAACACTAAGCCTAGGGTTGCATCTGAATACTTGCACATAAAATTTCAGGGCAGGGACAGCGTTGAAATGAGGTTGGCTTCTGATACCGATGAGTTGGATCAGAAAGGGAGTTCGTCAAAATCAGCGAAAAACGAGGCCCGTAGGTATTCAGGGAGTAAAGAGGCCATTAGCAGCAAATATAGTGCCATGAGGGAGCAGAGCAAACAGACCGCCTCCGATCCAAAGCCAGCTGAGAATATTGCATCTGCAAAGGTATCTTTACTTGGGGCAGGAAGCTCTCAGTCTGGTGGTGGGTCAAGCATAGTCCAGTCTGGTTTAGCCTCCCGATGGGCGTCGATGAAGGCCGGTTTCCAAACTTTCAAAACAAACCTAGAAGGCAAAAGATTCATTCCCTTGCGTCAAGTTGAGGCTACCCCAATTTTATCCCGGGCATCCTCATCGGAATCCCTGGACAACATATTCCAAAGATTGAAGCGACCGTCAGACGCTGAAAATCATAGCGACGAAGACGAAGATGCAATGGATATCAGACCTAGCAGATAATGTTGTCACCATATTCTGTACTTACCATCAATGTTGTAGTAAAAAATGGAGATTTGAAGGAAAGCAAGCACACGATGTACAGCCTTTTAACAGGTTCAGAAAGGTTTGGTCCACTTTCTTCTCTTTTCTTCCATGTCAATTGTCATAGTGATACTGATACAGAAGCACAATGGTGCAGACTCTGGAGTTAGCTGGGGCTATAGAAGCAGGTTCATTGACCCACCCCACCCCCCTCCCCTCCCAATCTTCATGTAACCTATGTGGGATTTGATAGTGAAATTTTGTAAGGGTGAGATGATAGTGGCACATAGCTATTTATCATTTAACGCTTTATTTCTGGATTTGGTGAAGGGAGCGATTTTTGGGTAAGATTATAATCAAAGAAATAAAAATAACCTTGAATCTAGATAAGAACACAAGAATTTACTGTTTCTTCATTGATCAGGAAACACAGCTTGAAGTTCTATGGTGGGGAGAGCACCAAAAAATGGGAGAATTTTCATTTTAGTTCATGCTTTTTTACTCTATGGCTTAATAAGTGTATAACGTTTGTGTTGTGTCTAAATGTACATTTGATGCGTAATGCTCTATCTAAATGAACAATCGGAACTAGTTAGCATTGTGTTTAAATGCATCATCGACGTTTGCAAAATTATGAAAAATTAACTCCTCCATGAAGAGGGGTTAAATTGACCTAATATTGTAACGTAGATAGTATATTTAGACATAATGTAATATTAGTGGTAAAATGAACATTTCCGCACTCAAAAGTTGATTTCCTCTGACTAATGTAGTGTAAAGTGTAAACCATGATCCAAGGAAATCACAGTGGGTTACTAAAAGATTATTCTAGAAGCCCAGAATAGTTTATTGTTAGTCCTTACTTACAAGAATAAATTTAAACGATGAAGAAGGGTTTTTATAATGTTATCATGTATTAGTCAGAGAATAACGGTACTAGTCTATCTTAAACGTGTTGAATGTGCAAAAGCACTAGGCCGCCTAATGGAGGCTAAAGATGAGAACTGAAGCCAACATTCATTTAGAAATAAATAAGTGCGTAAACGGTTATGATTAGGAAGAGATTTCTTGGGGTGAGACTTAAAATACTATCAGCGATATGCATGCTTTCAGACCATATATGCGATTGTTGGCGGAATCAGAAATTACATTTTAAATTTTTTGAAGAGATCCAACATATGAATAATTTTTGGAAGGTTTTTTGACAATTAAATACATTACAAATTTTTTTTAATATATAAACATACACTACTAATACTAATATGCGAACTTTTAAAATTAAACACGATACGGGCTTCTTCACAAAGAAAACGTGTGTCGTTGAATGATCCGACGTGTTAGATACAAGTTTTTATGTTTATTTATTAATAATCTTATTACTTTGTTTTAAATTGACATGAGACGCTTTTTCTTTGACCATGACCCAAAGTGTGTTTTCTCTTTCCTTCTTTCTTATTACTTTTTCCGACTTGATGCAAATTTATTTACTCTTCGTTATCCTGACTTCAAAGTTGAAATGCCCGTATAGTACGTAATATATATCTTGACTATTCCCTCCTATCTATTATAATAGTTTATTTTCAAATTTTTACTCATTATACCTTTACGAATATAATTATTTGTGGTCCACAATTATCCGATACTCAATAATTAAAGATATAATGGAATAAAGAGTGTCAGATTAACTATTTTAAATGTTGTATCTTGATATTTATAATAAATTATACATTGGTCAATATCAATTAATTAAATAGAAATAAAATCTAATTGCGATCCAGTTGTACGTGAATTATGAGTACAACCTCATTATTCTTTTGGGAAAATTAATGGTGTCTTGTCTTGATAACATTTGTCATTGCGATTCAATATGAACAAATGTTAAATGGTCCAAAATTCCAAATGAAATGGTTGATTAATTCAAAGTCTTTATTTGTGTTTGATTAATTCGTTGCTTACCCGTCTCTAGCTAATACTGATGTATGCATGGGGAGTACCCTGCGGGTACGACAATCAACGTTTGACCAATCAAAACCCCTTCTTGACCCACAGAGTTTCAGATTATTAACTTATAAGTTGATCATCACCACTCAACCCTATCAAAAAGGGCAAAATGCTAACAATTTTTTTATTTTATAATTTCGAAAATTTTGTTTTGTTACATTTAAAATCAGATTATTCGTTTTGTACTTTGATAAAATCTCACGAAATAAATGTGTTTTGTGCTATAAAAGAAGAGGGTGACAATGTTTGACATGACACGAAAACGCGGCATGAACTCAAAACATTAAAGTAGTCCATCAAACTCATATACAACCTGAAATCACCACCTCTAAAAGACAATTTTTGATCATTTTTAATGCGTCATGGAAACACGACACGAACGAGACAAGTTAACAGTGATCCGTCAATCTATTTGTGACATGAATTGTCACCCCTAATAAAAAGTGATACCAATAACAAAAGAAGAAACCCAAGACCGAAAATTTTGTAAGTATCTTTGCTTTGGTATTGATACATAATTAATGATACATGAGATCAGATTTCAGACCTCGACAATTTGTCGTTCCAAATGGAAATATGTAGGGAAAACTTTCCAGATTCATGATCATAATCTCATTAATAACGGTAAACTTTACAATATACATGAGACGTGTATATAATTAATGAAATACCTCCCTAGATTTCTGACTTTTACTAGTCCAAATGAACCAAATTTTGGTGATCGTAAGATGAGATATTCCCCTTTTAATCCGGCCAAATAAGATCGT